>VIBL01000430.1:0-177596 GCA_008271625.1 Lutraria rhynchaena | reverse complement strand
GAATAGGGTCTTGACCCACATAAAATCGTTCTACTCTGGTCTTATACTCAGGGTTCTTTTGACAACGTTGATCAAATTCACATTCCCACATGACCACTAATGGATACCCTTGTTCTTTCAAATTCTCAAGTCTTTTTTGTGTGTCTTCATAGGCGTGACGCATGCTTTTCAACGTATATGGATTGATGGTACCCCGGTTGGGAAAACAGGTAGGACACCCATGATACCAACATCCCATGAATTCATACACGGTGTCTGTCTCTTCACAATACCCATCCACATAATATGGTCCAATTTTAACTTCTCCGCCTTTGTGATTCAAAGCATGACGAATATGAATCCCTTCAGTTACAGCAGTCATTTGTAACCAACGTATGCTTTTCATGGAATACCGAGTTTTATTAGGATATCCTGTATCAGAAATCACGGCTAAACTATGAGGTGGCATGGAATTTTTCCGCCAGGCTTTATTACACACTTGGGCTAGCGTGGTCGCTTCCGTAAAGGGATCAATTTGATCACTGGCTAATAATTGTTGACGAAATTCACCGCAACCACGTCTTAAAATATCCACATCCGATTTACAGTATTTTTCCATTTCTTTTGAAAATCAAATTCATCTCCTTTTTTCTCATGGTACCAAGTTAGAAATTGTTGACGTTGCTCTGGCTTCATACTGTCAGGTTTGTAAAAATGTGGCGGTAAGTAAGGTCCCACATAATCTTGATAGGATAAGGTATTGGCATAAAATGGAAACCATCCTTTAGCTAACTCAGTCAGTCCAAATGTCTTAGGAAAAGCTGAGAGTGGCATACTTAGGAAACTGAGTGAGTCAATTAATCGTATTCCATGCACTCTTAGCAGAATGATTTTACTTCCATTCATAATCAGTTGTGGTTTAGCTGTCCTGTGGGTAACGACATATCTAAGAATAAACTGGGCATCGTAACCTTGAGCATTGTGAGCAATCACTGTAGATCCTCGATGGGTGGGATTGAATAGCCACGTGCAGAATTGTTCCAACGTGTTTTCTCCACGGAATACCATTTGTCTTGCTTCATTCACTTCTTCACAATACTCACATGGATCTTGCACTGACTTACACATACATTCACCGCAGGCGCGTTGCGCTACACAAAAGTTAGGTATATGTTCTCCAGAATCAAAGCGACACTCAAAGTCAAAAAAGATGAAGGGGACTTCGGGTTGTCTGCCTTTTCTATCGGGTGGTACATACGTTGGAATGTAACACTCATGATCCGGTCCTACTATTTTTTCACAATACTTGCATTTCTTTTGTCCTGGGCAAATATGACTTCGTTTTGTTCCTACAACTTTTTGTCCACATTTTCTACAATTCCATACAGACTCACAGATGGTTTTACGTTGTTTTCCACTTTTTGTTTTGTGACGATCAAAACAGGTTTGACTTCGAAATACTCGATAACAATCAGGACATCGAATGGATTGTTCCACGGGGCATAGGGTGTGGGCATAACACTGGCAAATGTTTTTACATTGATGGGCTTCACGGTGATCATAACCCACATCACACCATTCACAATAATAACTCCGTCCAAGAAATCCTGCGATTGATATTATACTATCATAATGATTGTCATGATGAAAAATATGAATCACCCGACTTTTTTCAGTCATTGCTGGTGGTTTGAATAATAATTCATTTCCATAATGTTGTGGATGAATTTTAATGACATAGTTGGGATAAAGGTAATCTTGTAACTTGTTGTATTCTTCTATACCGCAAGCACGATCCGATGAAATATCCACTTGATTTAATAAGGCTTCAGCTTCATGTTGTTGTAGATTTCTCTTAGACTGGCGTATGAGATTCCATCGTTTTTTCCATTCCGGGGTTTGATTTTGATTCGCTTTACACATACCAACCACAATAGATCTAGCTAAACACATTGAGTCCTTACTATTGTCAATACACACCACACTTCTCTTTGATTTCACCATGTTGAGTACGTTTGCCGACTTGAATGTCTTTTTTCCCGAGCCTTGTGGCATAGCAATATGTGTAATTTCCATCTGTGCTTCTCCGTCATGAATCTTAAACTCACGGTTGCTCTGGGCCACTCGTTCAATTTCATCCAATACTACATCTCCATTGATACGAGATGCCACATCAAATGGAATACGAATTCCAAATTCCAAATGAGGATGCTGTATGGATACACGGACTTTATCATTGGATCTTACTTGACATGTCCTATAAAGTTGATTCATCATATCATGAAACAACCGGTTTGTAAATTCAAACGACCGATCGTACGGTTGAAATGTCACATCATACACTCTAGACTGCATCTTGAATTTCCTTGATTTTCTTTCCATACGAGACTGTATTTGATAATACTCTCGTACATGCTCCAACATTGTTCGTTTGGCTGGAGGCTCATGGCTGTCACTGTCGGTGTCTGACATGATTATGAATCGTATGATCCTTCACACTCCTCTTTTAGATATGATGTTCAAGGTCAAGAGATCTATAAGGTTACATTCAAGGTCGTATTCATAATATATTCAAGGTCAATTATATATTCAAGGTTGCCTTCAAGGTCGTATTCATAACATGTTTCAAGGTTACCTTCAAGGTCGTATTCAAGGTCACTCACATCTTATAAAAGGGACTGCGCCACACCACTCTAGTCATTCTAGTCACTCACAATATGAGCTACAACGATCCAAGAATGGAAAAAGCTGACGATAATAATAGCATTTATCAACAATCTTCTTTGATGTATTCATTGAAGAAAAAAATAAAAGAGTTAAACAATATAGTGGATCAACTTTGTGAGCAGAAACATGTCACATGGGATCATATACAATGTTACCGTTGTGGAAAGAAAGGACATTATGCGACTACGTGTTCAGAAAAAATAGGTAAAGATGAATGTTTTCATTGTCATGAAAACGGACATTTCGCAGCGAACTGTCCACAAAAGAACCCTCAAGTACCACCACAAGGAATGAGTGATCAATTCATTGTTGACTCAGCCAACCAAATGGATCCACCGCAAAAGAAACGAAAATACAAAAAGAGAGAAGACAAAAAGAAAATGGACGATATGAACATTTGATGTGTTGGAACATTTGATGTGTTGGACAATGTTCTTGAATAGTTCTTAAATTGTGACAGTATTTGTAAGTTACTTTGTGATTTTTGTATTATTGTAAGTTATTTTGTTTTTGCTGATTGTAAGTGATTTTGTTGTAAAAATAAAAACAATGAAAACAAATAGTTTTTGTTATAGAGAGAGTAAAACTTATCTTAAATATATGGTGGCCCTAAAAAGGGCCGTTGAAATGTATTCAATATTTAGCTTCAGCTAAATACAAATAGCGCCAATAATTGGCGCGTAACTCATCATCATAATAGATGGAGAGATCCGGATATAAATTCCCCATTTTGATAGGTACACTATCTTCCTCCACAAAGATTTCTTTTGGGGCGCGCAAACAATTTCCCATGTTTTTGGATTGAATGTAGAACACACAGACACATACGTTTATATACACAAAAAGTAGGTCAATCCGATTTTTTTTCTTGATATTAGGATTGAACAAAACACACAAACACAAAAATGACGTGACGTCATTTAACATGTTCTCACACAGGTTCGCGCCTGCCGTATAAAAAGTCAATGCATTTGCGTCTCGTCATTTCATCCGCTCAGCATGTCTCAACGAACTCTAAGAAACATCAAGGAAACGTACGCAGCCTTAGGGCTCTACATAGAGCAACTGGAGATGCAGTTAGAGGAGCTGCGTCTTGAAGTCAAAGAGTTGCGGGAGGCAAAGAAGACGGAGGGCTTTGCGGAGGAGGTGGTGGTGGCCAGTTCTGGGGAAGAGGACTGGGGGGATCACCCCCAGGAATCCACCCCAGCTGAAAACTGGGAGGAGGACAATGAGCCTCCTTTCAGGTTGGCCTCCACCGCCACAGACAGAGATTTTAGAAAGTGGGACAAGTGGTGTCCCGCTTGTATGGGTAGATGTGGCCAACATCATTAGGTCACTCTACCCAAAAAACGGCCCTTTTCAGGGCCACCATATTTTTGCGAAAGCACACTTCTTGTGAAATTGTCTTTTTTGTGTCTAAAAACAAAATCCCCCACACACAGTCTTCGCTGGTAAGTCTAAAAAAATCATATTCAAATTGAAAAAAAACAAAGTCCACAAAATCCTACACAGTCTTCGCTGCATTAAAAAAATCAAAATTCAAATTCAAAATATAAAAAAAGTAATTTTTTTGTCTGTATAGTTTTGTAGGTTGGTTATGTTGTATTCTGTAAGCTGGCTGTGATCGTGTGTTTTTGTATATCAGCATTTTTGGCTGTGATCGTGTATTTTCTGTTTTTTTTTTTTGCTATGATTATGTTATTTTTTTACTAGCATTATTTGGCTGTGATTGTATGTATTCTGTAGGCTAGCTGTGATAGTGTGTTTTTGTTTTACCAGCATTTTTTGGCTGTGATCGTGTATTTTTGTACGTTTTGCTATGATTATGTTATTTTTTGACTCACAATTTTTACTGTGACTGTATATTTTTGTAGGTTGGCTATGAGTGCGTTTATTCTGTAGGCTTACTGTGATGATACGGTTTTTATTTTGTTGTTATTAGGAGTTAAGAAACACAAAACAAACACAAAAACTAACACAAACACTAGCGAACAAAAAATGACGTGACGTCATTTAACATGTTCTCACAAAGGTTCGCGCTCGCCGTATAAATTGTCAGGCGCAGAGCCATTATTTATTATTTAACATGGAGACATACAACATGCCGTATGACATTCTGAAAGAAGCGTTAGAGTCGTCTGAGTTGATAGGTCAAAATGCTGTTGGACCAGTGTATGGCACTAACCAGCCACAGTACAGTCAACTCCAATACAATCAGCCACAGTACAGCCAGCCGAATCTACAGGGGAATGTACAGCCAGTACAGTCCGTGGTGAATGGACAGACTCATGGACAGCCTAATCCACCGACTACAGAGATGGCTATGCTACAAGAACTCAAAGGAATCAGGGGAGAAATAAGACAGCTAAAGCAAGTCATGCAACTCCGTCGTGAAATCGAGTTAAAAACAGACAAACTGATTGTGCCTGTACAGTTTGTGACTGACAAATGGGATAGCGAAGAACCCCCCAAAAAAGATGAGAAAAAAGACTCTAAGAAACGTAAACATGAGACCACAGAACCAAAGAAACCTGAGAAAAAGAAAACTGACCATGGTCGGGGTCATTATGGTAAAGTCATGAAGAAATAAGTCACTGATCAAACTGATCAAACCACCAACGGCCCTTTTCAGGGCCACCATGTTTTTTGAGAAATTGACTTGGGTCAAATTGTCTTTATTTTGTCTTTTTTGTATGTCTTTTTTTGTTTCTAAAATAACAAAATCCCACACCAAATTAACAAATTGAAAATAAGTCCTGCACACACATTCTTTATTTTGTTGAAAATTCAAATTCAAAAAACACAATTCAAATTCAAATTCAAAAAATGTGGACCAGAGGTATACACCTTGACCCCAGAAGAAAACAATAAATTGTCCAAAATTTCACAATTTCACCCCTTTTTTCAACACATTTTGACCTCATTTTCCGAAAATTTGGTACCAGAGTACCGCCCACAGTGAGGGAAAATGTGTACCATAAGTTTACACCTTGACCCCACGGTACCGCCTTTTACTACTAACAATTCATTTTTACAACTTCAGAACATTTGACCTTCAAAATTCGCTGGATATGACACGTGATAATATTGCAAAAATATGTTATTAACAGTATTTTTGTTTGAATTTGTTTGCAACTTTGACTTTAAAAATTGTGCATTTTTAAAATAGTACGTTCGTCAAAAGATCGTTTGTAATTATATTTATTGAGTGATTACAAAATATAATTATTTGCGAAATATAAACACAATAGTGAGTACAAAATTAATGTATCTTATACAAAATAAAAATTCTTAAATTATTTTTTATGAACATGCCATTATATGATCTCGATATTTTACTACAATCACCATGAACATATTAGTTAAAATATATATATCATATAAAACTTGTAAAATTGACTAAATATCAACAAGATAACTATAGATATCTTTTAAAAAAAGTAAAGTGGCTTAGAATTTTGCCTTTGAACAAAGACATAAGATCAAGTGACTTGAATAGCGCAAAAAGGAATGGTTATTTCCATGCTCTGGCATAAGTCTGGCATAATGAAAATATGTCTAGCGTGGCACAAAGTAGTTTAGTACTTTCAATAAAAAGATATCACGGAAAAATCATGTTAATCGCAATAAAATTTCATATAATAAAAAGATATCACGGAAAAATCATGTTAATCGCAATAAAATTTCATATAATAAAAAAATGAAAAAAGTTACTTTTGCATATTTTTTTAGATTTTCTAAATGTTTGCATAGTCTTGGATTTACTGGCAAACTACCAGTACAAGAAATTTAAGTTACGTCCCTTCTTCGAACCTTCCTTATATCGATCAACAGTTGAAATATCAATAACGTTAAGGGTTTGTTTGTTTGTTTGTTTTTATGTGAGCTGGCAACTTCTCCACATATGGAGGAAAATCGACATTTTTGTCAAATTTTCATAAAAGGATATGACCTGCCGCGACCAAGATTCGAACCCGGATCGCCGGGTTACAAGTCCAGCGCACTTACCACTGGACCACAGCGCTAATAACTGTTTGTGGGAGAAACATTTCGCAAATGATGAAAGCATCTAAGTAATAAAAACCGATAAATCGTGAGATTTTTCAAAAGCAAAGACAACAGTTTGAATTAGTGCATCTTTAAATATTCATTGAAGTCTATGGGAATAGCATACTTTCGAGGGTTAAATAAAAAAGGAATTCTATCTTATATCAAGCATAAATAAACAAAAAAGTTATTTATTCATGTGTAAATTTATGGGCCATAAAACCATGACCCTGACCTTTCAGATGTCCTGAGGCCGTTTTATCTTAATATTTGACCTTGAGAGGTGTGTTATCACGTACACTTGTTTACTGGTACATAAATTATATTCCTCCAGGTACTGGACATTAATTTGATTGCATTTGTGGTAATGATATATTGGACTTAAATTTTCTACAGTCTTTTGTAAGTAATATTGTTTATGTAAATGTGTGGCAAATGAGTTTTGACTGAGTTTTAGATCAACCATGCGTTAAAATTCATTAATTTTCATCAAGATTATCATTTTTGATTGACGCTTAAACTTTTTTATAGTGAGAGGTTGTCAGTTTTCACTGTACTGATTTTCTGCGTTTTTGTTAATCTGGATTGAAATTCATTTTAAGTTAGTACAAGAAACTCAATGTGATATCTTCATGTTTGATAGTTTGTGTCATGTACTTTATCATAAATAACTGGCTTCGAAAAGACACCTTTAGCGTGGAGCACAAACCTTTCTACACTGTTATGAATATTTGGTATGTTTAGCGTAAGATTTTTAATATCCCGTTTCATACGTTTTGTTCATTCGGAACAACTCGGCCGATTCCGTGCCTCAATCGAAAGTCGGATGTACTATGAGTTATATATGCGTCTAGCCTTACACTTGCGATGCGGGTGCCACTTTACTAGAAAATATTACCGCTAAATAACTAGGTTCTTAAAATAGCGTCTGTTGAAAACTGTCCAGCGTTTTCACAACAGAATTAATCAGTCATTCGAGGAGTGCCGAGTACTTATTAGCTGAGGTATATTTTGCTTCTTCTAGGTTGAAAAACTCCAACAACTATGTCTGAGGCGAAGAAAAGAGTTTGTGTAATTGGTGCGGGACCTTCGGGTATGTCAGTTCTCTATCATTTCGCTAATGAAGATATTGCAAATGACGTAGAACTTGTCTGTTTTGAGAAACAATCCGTCTGGTGTGGAATGTGGAATTTTACATGGCGTACAGGTATTAAATTTAACTAAACATCAATGTAATGTAAATATATTTGGTGCACTGTTAGCGTATATCAAACGAGACAATGACACGTTCATCGTGTGCCTATGTACAGACATTTACCTTCTAAAAGCTAATATAAAAAGCTTACAAGAATCAAATTGAGAAAAAAATATTGCAAATGTTGCGTAAAATCACACCCATTAGGAACAAGACACCACAGCGTTGCCACGTTGCCAGAGGAACGCATAAAAAACGCTACACAAGTACAACAGAAAACCCAGTGAACGACCCTATAAGACGTCTCCTCCAACAAGATGAATAAGATAAAATATTCAATTGACACAGATTCACATATCAGTACAAAAATCCATTTTTATCTTCATAACATTCGTCTACATTCCATGTAATCAGTGTTGCGGTGAAACGTAAACGCGTGCATGGTAATAATAAAAAAAATGTTGCATTCTTTAATTTCATTTTATGGTTCAACGCAATACTTCACATACGACGTACATATGAAAAATGATTAATGTTTATTCACGTTTGACAACCTGGGAAAAGATATTTGAGTTGCTAATTAAATAAAAATCCATTCGCAATTTTACGAGATGCGATCTACGAATTGTGGATGGAAATCAAATACATGTACTGCACTTCCAAAACAGACCATCAAACCAACCCTAAAATAAACAAACAACTAAACTTTTCTGTTATATTTTATCGCGCATGCGCTTTCATTAACTGTAAAAGACACGGGACTATTCGTGTTGATTTGCATACTACACATTTCAGGCACAGACGAATTTGGGGAGGTGTGTCATGGTGGAATGTATAAAAAGTTGTGGTCCAACAGCCCTAAAGAATGTTTGGAATTTCCAACCTATACATTTGAAGATCATTTCGGAAAGCCTGTTCCGTCTTATCCTCCTCGGCCTGCAATGAGAGCATATCTAGAAGGTTAGATCAATTTATATCATTTCTGTACGAGTTATCTTCCTTCGACAAATATAGTGCATCATTTATATGGAACATTAATCGGAGCAACCATTAAAAACACTTCAGTAAGCACATGTCATTTGATTTAGTTTAGTATTCAAATCGGGAACAATGTCATTGTATGTCAATTAAAGTTCACTGAAGTCATGATCTCGATTGATTAGTTTGGGCAACTCACGAACAATATTAATGGCCATCCTATCATTTGTTTTTAACTGTAAAACATTTTCCAAATTAACTTTAGTCCATAGACACATTTCAGCAAGATTCCATTCGCCTTCGTTCCTTCCATTTCAGGACGATGGAAGAGCAGCAAGAAGGACTTGAAACAGTTCATAAAGTTCAACACGGTTGTAAGATACGTCCAGTACAATGATACGGATGATAACTTCACGGTTGTCTCCACAAATCTTGCTGAAAATACTTCAGTAACTGAAACCTTCAGTCACGTCGTGGTCGCCGTAGGCATATTTAATGCTCCGAATGTTCCTTCATTTCCGGGAATCGAAACATTTGATGGACGAGTGATGCACTCACACAATTTCCGTGACGCCAGGGATTTTAAGGGTCAGCGCATGCTTTTGATTGGGTCTCATTATTCGGCCGAAGATCTTGCTATGCTATGCTTAAAGAATGGTGCCAAACATGTTATTTGTTCTTGGAGAACGAAACCAATGGGATTCAAATGGCCAGAGGGAATCGAAGAGCGACCATTGGTACAACGATTCAATGCAGATGAGGCTTATTTCAAGGACGGCACGTCGGCGAAAATAGACGTCGTCATAATGTGTACCGGATATCTCTACACCTATCCGTTTCTTGAAGATCGCCTCAGGTTAAAATGCACCGTGTCCTTGTATCCTGATGGCTTGTACAAAGGATGCTTGTGGATAAATGATGGCCAGAATCATGTGTTCTACGTTGGAATGCAGGATCAATATTTTTCATTTACCATGTTTGATGTCCAGGCCCTCTGGGTTTGCAAGTAAGTTGTTTAAAATATTTTAAGTACTATATAACTTACAGAAGTACGTGTTTAAAAATACAACAGTCATGATTGCCGAATAATGCGTTAACTTTAGCGTTCTGACTGGTCTTTTAAGTTATCTTTTAAATTGAATGGTGAATCTAATATTTGGGACAAACGTTGATGCTATTACGCCATATAATGGAAAAATGGCCGTGCCAGATTTTAGAACATTTTAGAACCTCCTTGGAACATCGGTCATGTAGTGGACTGGCTATAACCGCATGTTATCTGGAATACTGAGGTACATTCGAAAATTATTGTAAATTCGGGATAGCTTGCTCAGGTATTTCGACTAATCATGCATTCCCTTATCTACAAAGCGTAAGAGCTATCAAATGATACGGCGAATTTACCATTCTTTAAGGGACGATGACAGAAGTTTGTATATGATTTAATGTTTAAAACTGTTTTAGCTGATATATGTTATAGAACGATATTTTTTACGTTTCCCATTTATACAATACTTTATTTGTCATTCTAGTAAGTTTGTTTTCCTTCAGATACATACTTGGAAAATTGCCAGGCCAACCAAAAGCATTGTCAGAGATGAAGCAAAGCATAAAAGTAATGATTGAAGAGAAGAATATTCTAAAGAACTGTCATGAAGATATTGAGTATCAAACCAAGTACTTAGAAGATCTATGTAAAGATACAGATTACTCCGTTGAGACTGCTAAAGCTGCTAAATTGTTTCATGAATGGGAGCATCACAAAGATGAGAATATTCTTACCTTTAGAGATCGTTGTTTTGCTTCAATCTTCACGGGTTCAATGTCACCAGAACCCAGTTGTAACTGGTGGGATGCCGTGGACGATTCAGTTGAAGCTTATACTAATTGTAAATAAATTGCGTGCGAATTGCAGTTGAAGTGCTCCACATAAAATTGTAGAACATTATTATAACAAATACATATATACATATGAATCTCAAGTACCATTCATATATTCACTGTATCGGTTTGTAACTAACAACAAGTTGCAGTCTTTAGTTGTAATCACATACTTTGTTGTAATCAAAGACCAACATGTATAATTGTTCAAGATAAAATTATATCTATGCAGATTGGCTGAAGTCATCAACATACAAGAAAAGCACGTAGTGTTAGCTTATTATTATTCTTGTTGTGAATACAATGTATCAGATACTTTAAAATAAAATACACAGAAATATGTCGTTTTACGATTTTGTTCATCAACATCGCACTTCATTCAAGATCTTTGAAAGGCATGCATATTGTTATAAGTATTATGCGGTACTGATATTGGTAATGATCAACATTTGGGGTCACAAACGTGTTGAACAGAGAGAATTTCAACCTGCGAAAATGGTTTGCCGAATTCTTACTATACTTTGAACAACAAGGTCATTTGTTGTTATTTCTTCCACTGAAAAATGATTAATGGAATGGAACTGGTACTACCAATAATATCTAGTCAAAATAACACTAGCAATACCAAGGATGTCTGGTAATAGGGATGATACTGATTATACAAATTATGTCTGGTAACAGCAATGGTATCAGTTATACAAATGGTGTCTGGTAATAGCAATGGTACTAATTATACAAAATATATCTGGTAAAACAATGGTACAGGTTATACAAATAATGTCTGGTAATACCAATGGTACTGATTATATGAATGGTGTCTGGTAAAAACAGGTACACTGGTAATAGCAATTGTACTGGTCATACCAGTGGTATCTGGTAACACAAGAATGTTGATAATAAACAAATAAACATTTTTGTCTCATTGTAAAGGTACGTATAATGTGCTCAACAGAACCCATCTGTGTCGTTTGGGTGGCGGTAGGACACCCAAGGAATTGGTCATAAAAGTGGTGTTCAGAATCCAGCATTACTACTTGGAGGGGTCGTGGGCCCAGTCCAGGCGGTCACCCACCCAAGTACTGACCGGGCTCGACGTTGTTTCACTTCGGTGTTCGGACGAGAACCGGTACTTTCAACGTGATATGGCCGTAGACACAAATAGTGAAACAATTCCCACCTATAAACGCACGATAGGCTCCAAAGCGGAAGTAGCAGTTGGTGACGTTGAACTTAGTGCCACCAGCCAGAGATATGCATGTATACATACGTGTGTGTAATACGTGTGCTGATTGCTGCGGTCGTACCAGTTTTGAGACTGTCGCAGCTCATGTATCATTTTAAGCGGTAGTACAAGTCGGCGTCGGTCGGGAAGGGAATGTACAATGCGTGTAGAACTATTTGTTAGTAACAAACACCGAACGCTGTGTCACTATAATGCACTGCGAATTAGATACTGCAAGGGCAAAAGTAAGACTTAATTTCTTGAAATACACCAAAACAATCGGTAGACGGCTACTTTCACCTGAGTGATGTAAGAACATATATGTAGTTTCCGAGTGGAGAAATTTTAGCCAAAATCTTGAGAAAAAGATAAAAGTCTACAGCACCCGGTATTCCCAGGCGGTCACCCGCCCAAGTACTGACCGGGCTCGACGTTGTTTCACTTCGGTGTTCGGACGAGAACCGGTACTTTCAACGTGATATGGCCGTAGACACAAATAGTGAAACAATTCCCACCTATAAACGCACGATAGGCTCCAAAGCGGAAGTAGCAGTTGGTGACGTTGAACTTAGTGCCACCAGCCAGAGATATGCATGTATACATACGTGTGTGTAATACGTGTGCTGATTGCAGCGGTCGTACCAGTTTTGAGACTGTCGCAGTTCATGTATCATTTTAAGCGGTAGTACAAGTCGGCGTCGGTCGGGAAGGGAATGTACAATGCGTGTAGAACTATTTGTTAGTAACAAACACCGAACGCTGTGTCACTATAATGCATAATAATATAATGTATATTTTCTTGTTTTGAATATATATAAGTTGCTTCTACAAATATAATGGTATACTTGAAATCGGGAATGCATGTTTTCCAACACTAGGTCTACACACGCGCGCACAGTATTACATACATAGAATACGTTGAGCACATAATCATTAAAATATATCTTACACAGATATGGATAATTGTCATAAAGCATCAGCAGTCTTGAAATAATAAAGGCGAGTTACATGCATCTGATTTGCTTCATATCTGTTTATTCAGCATGATTTTGATGAAAGACCGGATAATTGATTTAATTAACTGTCATCCTTGAAAGAGTTTTGATGTTAAGGAGGCTTGTAACATTTTATAACATTTTTAAGATTCATATATTTTTTTTTATTTATCATTACAGCAACAAACTTAATACTTATCAGTATGCTTTCCATGGCTCTTTTCAATCGTTGCTGACGATTGTGCTGTGGCAGCAGGATGCATAAACAAATGTTTCCTGAACACGAGGTCTGCTTCGTGAAGCCTCATTGTCCGGGTTGTTTGTGTAGAATCATCAACCTCAAAATGCGTTTTGAAGATCTTTGCTTTTTACTTTTCCTAAGTTTGATTTTATATGTTTGCTTCGCAATTTGACACAAAACATGAACTCAAGCAAATTAAAATTATAATTGATCGGAAAGTTTCAATTTTTGATGTAATTTGTGCATCCTTGTAATAAAGAAGCAACATTTTGAATCATTTACGAAGCTGTGTATAAAAGTTGGTAATAGCTAGACATAAATACGGTTTGGTAGTTCGCAAGATTCCTACCAGTTTAATTAAATTTTGAATCACTCTAGTGTGTCTTTGACTTCATGGTTGCCAAACGGTCAAACTATCAGTGCGATTATTGTTACATGACTATATGGTATATACGTTAATAAATTATAACCAACTTTTTTCCATGTTTTGAGATATGATGCATATAAGACTCACAATGTTAAATATATCACAGAGGGAGGGAGGGAGGGATAAGAATATCCTAAAAAGAATATACTTGTCAAAAATATTACCGTCCCGAAATCCCTCTAACCCAAAACCCGCCAAACACATTAGATCATATTCGTGTATTCAAAATCCACACCATGGACGTGAATGTATTATTTGATATACACACACATATACAACATTTTGTTTGTTAAACTGATAACTTAAAGCTTCGTGACTGTGTTTTAATTTTTAGACATTCCAACCCAAACTTGTTATCACATTCAACAAACCTACACACACTTATTCACAAGCAGGTTGTTTGGTTTCTGTAGACAAGCACATTACTTTATAGTACAGTGCAACCTCTCCAGAGCGGCCCTCTATTGATCTCCCTTCAACGACAGCATGTTTTTCCCAACTGTACGATTTGACTATTTATTCAACCCCTCTAGAGCGGCAACCTCTCAACAACGACATAATTTCGCGTCTCCCAAAGGGTGTTGCTTTGGAGAGGTTGCACTGTACTTAATTCAGCTTAGCAATTCGGTTAAAAACAGACATTAAACCAATATATCCTCCCTAGATTTGTACGTAATAAGATAATACCAGCCAATAACCAGGGCATTATTTGTATTAGCGTACTTTGTACGTTGTTTGTTTTCATCATGGTGTAGTAACCTCCAGATACGACTCCGGTGTATGTCCGTATATATATCTGATATCGAAATCAGCCCGGAGCACTGGTGTATGAGTAAACGTCTCATTACTTGGAGTTTCGCTTGAAACAGTAAGTATGCCATTTTCTGTAACATTGATATTAACTGTTGTAGAGTTTGATTATTCATACAGTTCATTTAATACAATATAAACGGACTTTTCTCTAAACATGAAAATCTGTAGTTTGCTAAACGTTTGTCGAAAATCAAATATCTGCATGCATACATTTATTTTATAGCTCTCTGTGTAAACCAGCTATATTACAAACACAGACGATACTTGTGATTCGTTTTTTACAAGCATACAACTGCTGTGTATGTATATTGATAAACGTTAAACAAATATCGTTTAAAGTTTGTCATACATTCTGATATTGTTATCTGGTTCAATGCAACTGTTCTGTATTTCAAATTAATGAGCTGTTCATTAATTAGATAAAATAAATAAACAATATATTTAGAGTTTTTCATATTATACATTATACCTATGTATGAAGTATACCATATTCTACTAATGTCTACAATGTATTGTATGCTGGATTGTGTTTAAATATGATTTCTTTGGATAGAAATACGAATTATTCAGTCATTTTTATATTTATTATTGTTTCATATTTGACATGCTTTATTTTGCTTTCTTGTTTTGATCATTCAGTCATACGAGCTTGAAATACTGGACTTCTCGTGAACAATAGTACTCCACTAGCGTGACTGGCTGGCTGGCTGGCTGAATAGTGGGTATATCAATGTGTTATGGTCATATAAATGAAGATTACGTCCGTTGCTGTGTTTACAATTACTGAGACATAATGATCATGAAAGTTTGAATCATAAATGAAATTCATGTATGTTTTGCTATGTTTCTTCCACTACAAATATTTAATTGCAGACGCTATGGCAACATTAAAACTACCAATAGTTGATCTTGACAAAGCTAAAACAGATAGAAAAGAAGTTGCTCGTCAGGTTGTGGATGCATTGGAGAACATTGGATTCTTGTATATAGATAACTTACACGGTATTGACTTTGATAAATTACTAGATTCTTGCAAATGGTTCTTTGGTCTCCCACAAGATGAAAAAGACAAACTAACAAGAAAATTTTGGAAACCTGAAAACAAGAATGTTTATCGAGGTTATTTTCCTGTAGTTGAAGGAGAACCAAGCAGGAAGGAAGGGTTTGAATTTGGGAAAGACATAGATTCAAATGATCCAACTGTTGCCCCGGGAAACTGGTTTTACGAACCTTCTGTTTGGCCAGATGAAGATGGAACATTCCCATTTAAAGAATTCATGATAGAATCTTACTCTATTCTTCATAACGCCAGCCTCGAGATCCTACGCCTGGCAGCCATTGGTCTTGGTATTGATGAATACGCTTTTGACGACATCTTTGCTGATAGACCAGTCACCACATTTCGTCTGATGCATTACCCGCCGTGGAATGGTGCACCACCAGAGAACGCTAGAATTGAAGACGGTAAAGTTGTCACAACTCCCGATCATACGGATTCTAACTTTCTCACACTACTTTATACATTTGGATTTACTGGACTTGAGGTTATCACGGGAGATGGAAAGTGGAGCGCTGTGGAACCACGACCTAATAGTTTTGTGATGAATATTGGAGATGTATTCTCTAGAATGATGGGTGGTCGTTTCAAAGCTACGCATCATCGAGTGCTAGATATTGGTGTAGACAGATACTCAGTGCCTTTCTTCTTCGAGCCTTCCTACGACGGGGATATAAGTGAGAATTTTATGGCAAAGGCTACAGGGAATGGATCAGAACACAAAGTGGAGAGGTACGGACCTTGGATGATACAGCAAGTTAAATACATAAAAAAGTATTTTGAATATAAAGTTCTTCCTGAATTCTAGACTGAGACAATATTCACTCGTTGGTGCTAGCACGGTGACTTGTTCCGCACGTTATAAACAGTAGTTCTGAATTTATTACCGAATCTTATGTTGCAAACATTTCTGAATGTAAAATATCCATGTATCAAACAATTGTTGTTTATTTAGGAAACAGAATAAATAATTTTATCACACTGATATGTAGTGTAAACAGTACTTAGATGATAACATTATCTCCTAGATGTCACATTCAGACTCAAGAGTTGTCGTTGTAAAATGTTACGTAGTCATTTATTGCATGTACAATATTTTGACACCATTTTACAGTATGTGACACTTCATTCATAATGGTAGTTAGACTCGTGCTATGACGTGCCTCTTTGGACGTCTAATTGTTTTTGCGTTTTTACTACTGACTGCATTAATTAATTTGGACTGAAAAATCAGCAATCCTATTTCTAAATTATAATTATACAGCAACGAATTTGCACATGATTTCAATGATAGAAATTAACATTCAAGCAGTACTTTGGAACGACTGATGAATGGACTAGTTAAATCATATCATAACTCACAGCAATCTGGAAGGATATTCTATTCACAGAACAAAATAACATGATTATAATGAAACAAGAAATCAACGTTAGTTGTATAACAGAACACAAAGAGTTATACATAAGTTTATAAAATCTGAGGCCACACTTTACATAATGAATACATCTAATGCTACACCAAGTACGTACAGAAACACCAGTTACGAAATTAGTTGAGTAAAACATCGGTAAACAAGAATGCATTTGAAAGCAAAGAAAATTTTAGTAATGATGGGTCAGTAAATGATATTTTACTGGAACATATAAAAATGATGAACAGTTTATGTAATGTTTCATTCCAGCGACAATAATGCTATGCAATCAATGCATTTCAAAGGAACGAGTATTGCCTGTTTTATGGTACTTTGTAGTTACACTTCCCTACTCAACATCGAAAACATCGTTTTGAAAATGATTAAACAAGCAGAAGCTGAGAGGTTCTATCATAAAGTGTACTCTGAGAAGGGATACAAGTAACCTTGACTGTGGCATGGTTGATAGTGAAAGAATTTTCTCGGTGAAATATGCGCTAAACCTGGGTCTTGAAGAACTACACCGATTAACTGTGACAAGAGGGACCGGATGGGTTATCCCTGTGTATTAACGATGCCAATAAAAAATGTATTTTAACAACCTATGCCAACAATTCTAATCAAAGTTACGAGTTAATTGTAGTATAGTTAATTGTGCCCTTTTTCAAAACCAATTTTCGGTGATAAGTGCATTCAGTATGATTATTGAAAAACGTATACAAACATCAACGTCATATACATCGATGATCATCCCGTTTTACAATCTGGTTGTCGGTATAAAAAGGCCCACTTTAGGCATAATAGTTGTTTTTTGTAACAGCGACACGGTAAGTATCATGATTAAATTGATATGTGTTGTATGTTTATTTGATTGGTGATCTAATCCAGTGTACATTAATCTTGTTCGCTTGTTTTAAGATCTTTAACTATCATTGTTAGCCGTGATTAAAAAGAAAATCAATGTTGACAGCGACAGAACGAGAGCAAGAAATGCCAACAGGATTCTGTCCAAAAGATTGGATACATCTCTCCATGCACAATTTGACTTGATTTCAACATTGTTAGGTGTAACCGCTCTCATTTTCTTTGACGAAAACCTTTTATTGGCATTTACAATTACATTTCTATAATATCTTTGCCACTGACTGTGTTTCTGTGGCAACACTTTGGAAACGGTACTAAATTCTTTAATGATTGCAATCTTTCGGGTATGGGTGACTGATTATGGTCAAACGAAGATATACGAACGAGAATCAAAGCAATCAGCGTAATTATGCTACTCTCTAAAGTCAGGATGATAAGGTACACGGAGAAAATGGCGACTTTATCTGAGTTCTCATTCAAGGAATTAACACCAAACTTGAACTGTGTTAAACCAAATAGTAGGAGTGCTCTTATATACCATAATTACTTCCCTTTGATTATTTCACGCCACGATAAAAAACAATTTTTTGGAAGAAATTTATTGATCGCCATCCAGTTTTAACAATTAGTAGTTTACATAAAAAACTCTACTTTGGACTCGACGATAATCCTTTGTTTGTGTAACATCGCCATCATCAGGAATATGCTTAAATGGATATGTGTTATATTTAATTGGGAGTCTAGATAGAGCGTATATTCCTGCTCGCTTATATGAGATATTTTACTATCATTGTAAGTCGTGACTAAAAAGAAAATCAACGTTGACAGGCACAGAGCAAGAGCAAAAATGCCAAAAAGATTCAGTCCAAAAGGTTTGATATGTCTTTGAATGTACAATAAAACATCTGTTGGGAAGAAGACAGTGACCTTGCAAATTATCGAAGCAGCGGGGGAGGTTACAATAAAACCTACATGTATTTGTCTTCCCATCCACGATGTATCGGATCTCGGGTGTACATATGTATAAAAATAGGGAACCATATTGTGGAATCATTCGACTCCGATACAACTGCATGGCTAAAAAATACTCTCGATTCAACTCCTAAATCAAGGTACGAGTATGTCTAATGATTAAGCGTCGTTTAGGTGTTTTCATATTATCATACGCTGACTGACTTCCGATTACGCCGTACCTAAACTATGTTCCAATCTATTGTAATTTTAGAGAACGCTCGAGAAGTTTAGTCGCAATTGACCGTTCCATAAGACATTCAAACCTTGCGAGTGTTCGCAACCAACGTTAAGTAATACAGTCTACATAGACCAGATATTTCATCCTCGTTCCTAACCCATACCGATATCGTTGTATCTTCAATCACTTTCCTCAAACAGATACAGGCAATGTGAACATCTCCATGCTATGTATTTTACTATTCATACAATTCCAATTTCAATTAAAATTACATGTATAATGAAATATAACATATTTGTTTTTACACAATGTTAAGTTGTATTACTTACTGTACTGATTAATTGTTAACACCATTTTCAATATATTTGTCCCCCTAAAAATACCCATGTTATACAGTCCTGTAGAGGTTTGGTATGGTCAATTTAAAGGAAAACGGTGAATTTTGTTCATGCAGGGTGTTGCTTTAGCTTGAAAACGATATATAACATGCCTATGTACACTTATTTTTAAGTAATAAGTGAATGAAGTGCCAATAATGGTGCTTTTTTCAGTGTTATGTTGTTTCATTTAAAAATTAATAATTTTGAACAACCAAATAGAATACTTTGCTTGGACATTTCACTTCATATACCTACGTAATTATAAAGACAATTCCTTTTAGTTGTATACATTTTTTATTTCATCAATTTTCGACAAAAAAATAAAAAATGGTATGGGTTAAACTAAAGGTACTGACATGTTATAGATTTTGCCAAATTCTGCCAATTTATGTTTAACAGCGTTTAAAAATACTTGCAGTACTGAAAATAATCATGATCAACGGCTTGTGTTGCAGATTTATTTGCTGTTGAAACAAAAAAGTCATACATTGAACTGTACTTCATTAGAAATTAGTATTATTGTGTCATTTCGGGTCACTAAAAAGGGTCATCATATTTTGTAGTGTCCGCCACACAGTCTCTCTCACTCCACCAAGCATGAGATACAGAGCCAATCTTATTGCTATATAAAATGCCTTTGGCACATGTTTCCACATATGAAATGCTTCATTCATATGTCTATTAGTTTTATCACAATTTGTGAAAAACTTTGTCTGCAACGGTGTAGAGTCTGCAACGCAAATATAAAATAGGCCTCTAATTTTTAGATTCATCAAGATTTTTTATGTATTTTTGTCTTAATATCTTTGTTTCGATTAGAGTCATAAAATATATATTAAAGAAATAACGTAGTATAATTTGTTTTTCCGACCAGAATGACATAACAATTAAATTAGTGTACTTTTCCCATGATCTGGTAAGGACATTTTAGATATTCTAACAATTTAAAAAAATATAATTCAAAAGGAGAAGGATTGCTCAATAATGTGTAAAGAAAACAAAACATATGTGACTTTTCTTAGAACAAACAAATGATTAACACATATTTGTTTCTTTTTTGTGCTGCAGACACTACAGGGTTTTATTTATGTTTAATGTGTTAATATTAAGTTTAATTTTAGCAACAACTAGACCTATCACTGAATTGTGATTAAATACCCCTCTCCAAATAAAATAATGTAATTTAGTGGACAAAGTGCAAGAGAACATTTCTACATGGTATGCAAATAACTGACTAAAATAATTGTATAATGGCATATTTAAGGAAACGATACATACATTTTATTGCATATTGTGTTCTAGATAAGACAAATTAAGCAGAGTATACATAACAATTGCTTTTTCAGTAATTCAAAAAAAACTTCTTTGAACAATTCTGAAAGATACTACAATGACAGTTTATTCAATTCCATAATATGTCAATACTATTCATTTGCAGGGACATAAATAAACATGAAGCTCTCATATCAATTCAAATGCTATTCTTTACAATGTAATAAATAACTAAGGTCACGTAGACATAATTCTGTAATGTATTGCAACTTTAGCAAGAATAATACGCTGTGCACATTTTCTATTCAACTACAATGCATACTAAAAGTTTGAAAAAATCCCCCAAAACGAAATCAAATGTTCCTCTTTTCTGACACAATAAATGACTGACATGAAGGGAAATAATTCCTAAAAGTATGGCAAATTCAACATTATCAATACATTGTGAACATTTTCCATGCAAATGTAATACATATAAAAAAAAATGGAGGAATTTTTGCCACTAAAAAATGAAGGAGATAAAAAAACTTGAAAAAGTTCCAACAAAAATTGTAAGAGAAATATTAACCACAAGCTTCTATACCATTTGGGGACAGACTAAGGGACCAACCAACTTTCAATGGGACATAATTTTACCCTTGACATTTGGCATACATAATAATGCCATACAAATCTTCTATCCAGCCATAATGTATATAAAAAAATGAAAGTTTTCACAAAAAAATGTAACAGAAATATTCTCCACAATTTGGGGTAGTTCTGTGCGACCGACCAACTTTCAAGGGGACATAATTCTACAACATATGTGACCTGTGGCATGAATAATCATGCCATGAAAATGCATCCAACCACAATGTATATAACAAACTTGAAAAAGTTCGCACAAAAAAAGTCATGCTCCTATTCCATTTGGGGACAGACCACGCGACCAACCAACCGACCGACCCACTACCTGAATGACCGACCAACTGATCTACCAACCAACCAACCAACCAACCAAGGTGTTTCTAGTACACCCCTGAAAACTTTGTTTGCAGGAGTATAAATAGTATATGTGGAAAAATACCTTCCGTATGCATCTGAAACAACCTTTCATGAGTTGACTAGTACTTTTTTTAAGGAGCTATTTGTTATCTGCCATACACATGATGCATTATAGTATGTGAATATAAATCATTGAAATGAACAATAACTATTACAAATTTAAAATTATTGACAGTTTTGTATGTAGACCTTATAAGAGCAACTATGTAGTGTCCGCACAAACATCATGAGTTGTAAAGCAAAACAATTTGCCACTAAATGTCATTAAGCAGGCGTTATATAATATTTTTACTTTCACGGACAGTCCTTACAGTTTGATATAATTGGATACCTTTCTACTCAGGCCCAGGTGTAAAGCTATAATTTAAGCTATGTAAAGATGATGACAATCTTTTTGTACATTTTTTATACAGTTTTGACTCATTAAAGTTTGGTTAATAATTTCTTTGCAAAATTTGTTTTTTTATATATCCTTTTGATTGTAGTCGCTCAAAATCATAGAAATTTATAGTACATGGATTATATTTTGTGACCTTTCTTCATATAACAATAGTTACTTGTAGTGTCCGCAACGGATGTATATGGTGTTATAGAACAGGTGATATTTTACTTACGACCACTGGTACAGGAAAACCTCTACAGAACAATGTGGTCTAGGTATGTACCTGTCCAACAAAACCGTTAATTTCATGATACACAATACTTCATTTTTTGTCAAAAATGAAACACTTTGGGGACAAATATAGTGAAAATGGCGATATGAAGTTATTCAAATTTGAATTAAAGATGTAGTACTTATTTCACATGAACAAGTCACACTTGAATATTAGAACTCACAAGTAGAATGAAATTGATTCATGTTAGATCCGTCCAGAAATTCAATTCACTATCAGTAACAAACAACTAAAAAATACCTTGATTTACCAAACTCATATCATGTTTAGCACTGTAGCTTAAGCCGAAGAACTGTATAAGCAATGTCAACATTTTTAGCATTTAGCTATAATGTGCTGCAAAACAAGTTAATGCCACAGTCTTATTACAATTATATGAAACAGTCTTGCTAACACGATGAGTCTAGCAAGTTGTCAAATGACTGTTAATACCACATTAAATCATCAGTGCAGAATCAAATCCACTATTCGCTATGTACATCAGATGCAACGGGTTTTGGCAGTCGTCGCAAAACATCAACTTGGCCATATTGTGCAGCTCAACAATCAGTCGAGTCTGTTTCAATGTTTCCACAGTGGACAGGGCCAGTAAAACATTTTAATATTTATTGTCATTAATTAAATGTTAAAAGTATTCATTAAATGTCAAAATTCCCCAATAATGATTTGTAACAGCTTATTAATAATATCTATGATCAATTTAAATGATATTAATCGTACTATTGTGGTGTAGTAGTGAAACACTGGATCTCTTATTTGAGATTGTTAGTTAAAATGTCCTGAACTGCAAGATCCAAATCTTTGGGTCTCTCAGGTAGTGCTGGTTAAGAAGGATGTAAAACCCAAGACACATTCATTGAGCATGGTTATTGACAATTGACCTTCTTCACAATCAATGTAAAATAGATAGGTTGAAAAAAATCAAATGCAAAACTGTATGACTTTTTTATATGTGGGAAAATAAAGACAGGTCATTGACTGATTGAGCCCAAGTCCCTTCAACATAATCTGAAAAAATAAAATACAATAATTGGTTAGATAATAACATTCATTACAATTGAATCAAACCAAGTTTTGTTTAGAAACATATCCTGTCAAGGAAATACCCCAAAACCAAAAAAAAATGCCTGCCCCAGAAAGGTCCATGACTAAAAAGGCCTCTAAATTAAATTTATTAGGAATATGTAAACATGTGATTTACATGTGAGAATTTGCTTTGATTAATTTAGTTTAAGTAAGTAGAAGTAATATAGTTATATTTAAATTTTTGAGTTGCTCAATAATGGCTGATAAATTTATTAATTAGGCTGTCTAAATAACATTGAAATTTATAGTGGTATGTATATATGAATTACCGATATATGTGATAATTTGTTGTGATAATTTACTTAAATTAATATGGTTAAGTATTTATGTAGGTGTAATATATATTTCTTTGACAATTACTTCCACACAAACTTTGTGTAAATAAATACTCTGCGGCAGAGGCGAGTTTATACACTATTAAATTACCACTGAAGAAGGAAAATCACAAAATACTGTGGATGTTTATGCTAATTTATTGAATGATTACACATTTATACATACATTTTGATAGTGAAATATCAAAAAATAATTTACATTACTCACTTAAAACCAGATTAATTAAAGCAAATTATTACATATAACTCACTTAAATATTTCTTAGGAGTTCATTTGGTTGGGGCCTTTTAGGTCAGGGGTCTTTCTGGATCTATACCCTGTCAAGTGAAGTTTCGTTAATTTAAGCTGGTCTAATTCAGACAAATAAAGACTGGTAATCGCAAAAATAACTAATTCAAATTCGTAAATAAACTTTTCCCGTTCCATGTTACACCAGAGTCAACGGGTACCAGTTTAATTCGTAAACATCCAATACTTACATCTCATCAATCTCTAGCCAGAGTTGTCGTTATCTCTCCCATGTAAGTGAAGGGTAACGAACGACAACTCTGGATAGAGATTGGTACCTCATTCAATCGGCAAAAGTATTTTTTACGCAGTGGTTAATCTTACGCGACACAGGGAAGCAGACGAGCAAAATGGCTGAGGGAGGAAATGGACAGGTAATTTAAAACGTATACGTACTCGTTTTTACTTAAATTTGTTTGCGAACGGTTAAGATAAAAAATAATCAATTTACCTTCTCATTTTCAGTCCGTGAAAGACAAGGCCGAGAAACTACGACAGCTGTTTCTGTCGAAACACGCAGGTAAACAAAACAATTTGACAATGTGATTATGTCATGTGATTTTATTGTAAAGTTTTAAAATTTCCTCTTTCCATATTCTTTGTCTATTAATGAATGAATGTTGTTTTGATCAGAGGTATAAATTCTGTCGTTCCAGCTGTTGAACACTATAAGAACATACAATTACTTGAAAGTTGATTTAGGAAGTGTTGGCTAGTTAAATAAATAAATTCATGAAATTTAAGACATTTAAACTGTTAAGTTGAAGTAAAGTATGGTCCGATGGCCGAGGTTTGTTCACCATTAGGGTTGCGGGGCCCATAGTGAGGAGAAAATTAGTGACCTTCTGCTTGCAAGTCAGCTGCTCTACCAACTGAGCTAATCGGGCAGACAGGCATACAAACTACTATCCCAGACCAGTTATGTTCAGAAATGGACAAAATGAGCATATAGTATTTAAAAAGATAAACATGTAATATACATAATACTACTCATCCATGTCTATACATGTATTACTTAACATTAAAGAATTGTTTATGTTGTAGGTGATATTGAGAATGGTACTTATGATGAAAGGGATATTGCTAGATATAAAAATAATGATGACTTTGTTGCCTCATTTATACGGTCATTTGAAACATTACAAGATGCATGTAGTCATCTTCATGAATGTATGAAGTTCAGACGAGAATATGAAGTGAATGGTGAGTTTGTTTAAGTACTTTTTTTGTGACTGAGTGAAGTGAAATCTCTTGATTGTTGAATCAATTGACCGGACACTACAGTTTTCTTGAATGTTGTAATTGTTTGCTTCCTTAATTGTTTTAAGTGACCCTTGTGCTTGAACATTGAAAGAAGTTACAACATTGTATGTTGTATTGAAGATGTCATGTCTATTTAATAATTACTGGTATCTAGTGTTTTGTACGCTGTTATATGTATAAACTTGTATTCTACCTACATGAAATAAAAAAATGTATCTTGTAATTTTCTTAAAGTCTAATAATAACATTGTGTAAAAAAGTCATGTTTTTTTAACGTAAAATCAGAGCAACAGATAAGCTTTCTCAGTAAATTGGGTATTACTCCATCATGTCATTTTGAATTGGGTATTTGCTAAATATAATTGGGTTTTCTGAAACTCATTTTTCTTATTTCTTGATTTCGATAAGCATCATAAATATTTTAATTGTGTATTTTGCTTTTGTAATTGCTTTTTGATACGCATCTGATATAGTTTCAATTGCTTATTTTGTAAATTTAATTGAGTAAATACACAAATACACAGCTTATCTGTTGCTCTGTAAAATTGTTTTACTTTATTGATTTCAGACTTAACTGCTGATAAACTTCCATTGTGGATGTGGGAGTCTGGTACAGCACACTTTCATAACCATGACAAAGACGGACATGCAATATGTATGTAATGATAGTTCAAAATTGCTTGACTTTCTTGTTTTGTATTTAATTTAGTTTATATCTTCTCCCAAAATGGCTTTGTACAACTTTTTTGTTTTCATAAAGTGAAATAATAATCTTGGTTATATTTTTTGTGAACGATTCCAAACGTATTCACACACAAGTTAAGACTGGATGAACATAGAATATATTCATCACCTAAGAACTAGGCCAAATTATATTGCAGGCACCCCTATTTGAAGAAATAAATTTGATTTCATCATATCAAGTTCATATATTGATATCTGTAACTGGCAAAAAAATGGTGGAAAGCCTTGCCTTTCTCTTGATTTTTATGTTGTTGAATTGCTTTCTTATGAAAGAGATTTTTGAAAAACTGTGTCCTGGTTACAGTCACACTGCATTGTAGACATTCATCCTTATTACAAAAGAATCATATGTTTATATAATTATACTGTTTGTCCTTTGCAGTAATTTTACAAGTTAAAAAACACAGGAAGGATCCACAAAACATAGTAATCAACAAGCAAGGTTTTGCCTTCGTGTTGGAAGAATATATTGCGCAACATCCTGGGGAACAAATTGTTGTTCTGTTTGACCTCTCTGGTGCTGGACTGGCTCAGCTGGTAAATTATGCTTACTGAATTTGAATTTTTGGACATTTAATACAGTTGAACCCTAATTATTAATTATATCTTGTTTCCATGACTATTGTCCGAATTATTTCTTTATTTTTTCATATTTAAACACTTGCATCGTTTGAAAATGTTATGATGTTACTAATAAATTGTTATGATGATTCTTTTGGTTTTAAGTAAATGTAAGTTGCAAAAAGGATCTTGATTGTATATATTTTTGTATTATGTATGTATTTATACACTATGAATTTGGAGATGTTTAATAAGACCTATAGATGTATCAATTTTTGATTACCCCAATAGCAAATTATACTAAATGGTTACAGTAAAACTAGGCTGAATTTATTTGAGTGATATTGTCTATGTGATGTGTAATTTCACCAACTCAACAGTTTCACTGGATAAAAATATTTTTTCTCTTTGATTTACAGGATATGGACTTCATCAAGTTTATTATAAATGCATTCAAACAGTATTATCCTACCCTACTTGGTAAGTAGACATCTTATTATTATTGGAACATCAGTTTGGAATGACTTTGCACAGTGTCATTATTATAGATTTCCTAAAATGACTGTCTAAGGATTATAGCTGATTATTATCAACCAACAGTTGAATAGTAAGGCCAAAAATAGTCATATTTCCAGTTACCTGACTTACTCCACTTTTTGCCACTGACCTTAAAGTTTCTAACAGCAAAATCCAAAAATTGCACCTAGTCAGGGTTTACTGAAAATATTTGGGGATGAATCATGCCTTAAAAGTAAGAAAGATACGCTGTAGAAAAAATCAGTTTTGCAACCTACCTATGCTTTCTTTTGGTCTAGTAACTGTAAACATGTATTTTTTCTGGCCTTATTATTAAGAGCAACAATGAATCAGTCAAATTATTAAAGTTCTTGACCAACTTAGAAGAAGCAAACATAATGATGGTTCTGATATGCCAAATAAAGTTTAGACTGACTCTTCTTGATCATTTTTTTTGTCAAGCTCACTTGCAGTGAGCTCGACATAGTTGTCAAAATGGCGGTTCCGTATATGTGCGTGCATGCATCCGTATGTTGGTCTGTCCGACTTTTTTTGTCCAGACTATAACTTCCCCATGCATCAATAGATTTTAAAATGACTTAGCAGAATTATTCACCATGATGAGACAACATGTCATGCTTAAGACCCAGGTCCATATCTCAAAGGTCAATGTCACACCATTTGGCGACTTCTAGTTTGGTGTGTGTAAATGAATATTTATTTATATTTTTTCAGCATACATGCTGATGTATGAAATGCCATGGATTTTTAATGGTAAGTAACTTGATTGATATATGTACAATTGCTTAAATATATATTACTGTATAAAAAATTATAAATTTTTAAAAAGTCATGCATTGGTATCTGATGTAACAGCATTATTCTAATTGTGTGATTTGATGTCTGATAACCTTAATGTTGCATTAATAAAACATTTGTCACCCATGTGTAGGTTGCACATGTGTGTATAAGGTGCAGGTAAAAAACAAATGAAATACAGGGGAAAAAGCTTGCCTTCATATTTAAAACACACATATTTTTTGAGCAAAGAAAATTACCTAAGCTTATCAAAAATGATACAAAAAGAAAAAGAAGTTTCAGTTTGTTCATTTTTGTGATTGTAAATATCACGAAACAAAAATATGATATCTGGTAAACAAATCCAATATGACCCAGTTTTGTATGTTTTTTCAATATGACCCAATTTTGTCTATTTTTTCAACATGACCCAATTTTGACCATTTTTAGTCCAGGATAAAATAGGATTGAGGTCTATACCCATGTAATGCATAAGATTCAGTAGATTTTTGGATTGTAGGTTTGTGATTGTAGATGAAAAAATATATTTCATTTGCAGGGGTATTTATGGTCACAGCCGGACTACTTAAGATTTAAAATAGCTCGCAAGACTGCTTGGTTTTCTTGAGAGTTACTTATTTTTTCTAACATTCATTTCTACCAATAGTAGAAGAATTTACAATCTGCAGAATACTAAGTTTAACTTTGTTATGGCGTGAATCAATCAGTAAATATATGAGGAACATATTCCCTATCCCTAAAGAAGTTCAAAGATGATGATGATAAATTTCATGTTAACTCATTTGTAAATGTAGAAATATATCTTTTTTATACCTAGTGTGTTATACCACTGTTCAAATTAGTCTATCAAACAGAGTTTGATGAAAATATTGGTGATTATGCTACTTCAGTAGTTTGAAATTAAATACAAAACTAGTTTGATGAAAAATATCTGCAGTAGAACACAGTCATATTGAATTAAATGGATAATTACTTCACCATATCCATATTTAACTACAGTCATTCTATTGAAATGAAGAGGGATTGGTGTGGGGAAATAGTTACTACACTGTATCTGATTCTTCAGTATATCTGAGACCTCTCTAACCATGTTGTACTGTATTCACTCCTGATGGCTACTACATAATACACATGTGTCATGAATAAGTCTATGAGTTCATTATTCTAGAAATAAATAACACAACAAAAAATAATGCATATTATATATGTGTATTATTATATTATATATGTATTATTATAATATATATGTGTATTATTATATTATATATGTGTATTATTATATTATATTATATATGTGTATTATTGAACACTCCTCCTAGGATTTCACCTTTAAACCAACCAAGTCTGACAACTTTCAGTGAGAAACCCTTTGAATGTCTGTTATAAATGTATCACAAAACCAGTACTAGACATAATGGATTCTAACAGACACAAGGTCTAACAATAAAATGTATCTTATCTTCAAATCTTTCAAATCCTGCATTGATTTTATCTCTTGTTTCATTTATTGAGCTACATTTTAATATGATATTGTTTGTTCACCAGTTTTTTTCCACATTTTAGGGAAGGTACTGGTACTGTCTGAGAAAAATTGCGTCATTTTGCCTTGAAATAGGGAATTCTTGTACTGTTACAGTTTTATACCATCCTTTATTACATTAATTCACGATTGTGCAACAGAGGAATAAAAATCACTAATTTAACTGAACAATATCTTGATTTATAAAAAATCACTAAAATGTATTACAAACAGATGCATTCATGTTTTTTCCATTACTGATAAATTATGTTTATCGAGCAAAATTGTGTGCATAATATTTGGCCATTTCTGTCAAAAATCATCTTTAGTTTGGGAAATTTCTTATGAAATTGGGAAAAATGGTCTGTTTTGAATCAGGAATGATTTCCATTTATCAGTATCTATTTAATATGTAGAGTAGAAAATCCCTGTCAAACCTGTGACTAAAAGCCACCTTGGGGGAAGAAATGTTACCTTTGTACATAATTTGTCTGTATTCTGACAGTTAATAATTTATTTGAAAATAGTTTGTTATAAAGTGACAGTTGTTCTCATGGTGGCCGTTCAGTTAATTCACAAAGGGCCATTACCATGCTCATGTGACCTTCTGGCTTCATATGTTTATTCATAAGGTGCCATTAACTTAATTATGGTGGCCTTAAATTTTATTCACAAGGGGGCCATTTACTCAATCCTTGTGGCCTTTATGTTTAATCACAAGAGGCCATTAACTAAGGTTTGTATGTATTTTGAACATTTACTGGTCATCATCGTCCAACATGTGTATTTCTTCAAACACATGTGGCATGTCTGGATAGCATTTTCTGATATTGGTTTTATCGATTAGCTAGCATAGCTATTAGCTATTCCATTGAAGTGAATTTAATCAATACAGATATTTGTATTATGTTAGAAATTTCCAATGCGTCGTCTTTGAGTGGAACACATGGTTCTTCAGTTGACTGAAAAAGAAACTGACACTCCTTTGAATATGTATTTATTGTGAATACTTTACTAATAAATTCATGATGGATTTGTGATCATTGCTCAGCTGTTAGTTAAGTACTTCTTGAACTATGCTTCTGTGAATTCTAATACATTACGGAAGTTGTAAGTTATAGCATGTGTTTTCATCATTTCTGGCATTGAAAACAATTTTAAGTTTTACTGTAGATAATTACAATATCTGGATATTTGTTTTGTCATTCTTTCAGTGGATTTCATCTGTTTTGACTCAATACATTTTAAACAAAAATGTTCAGATATAGTCAGATCTACTTGACAAAGATGCCTTGTTAGATGGATAGATGTTTGTATCCTAATGAGTGTTTGTTCAATCCCACCCCCTGTGGGTTTGTTTATTCATTTTGTAAATGTTATTGTTTTGATGAACACTTACTTTTGTTATCAGCTGTGTTATCAAAAACTGATGCAATCAATGTGAGGTATATTGTGTAGATGTTAGATAGTCCATTAACAACAGGATGTAATAGATTATACCCTACTGAAAGTACAAATTCAGCGTGATTTATTTTGATAGTTGCAGTCAAACAGGTAGTGATATAAATTGACTGTTGGTTCATGGTTGAAAATACAGATGATAAAAGCTTTCATTGGGGATGTAACGGTTAACCGATACACTGGTTAATATTGCATTACGAATTCTGACGGTTTTTTACCGGTACGTTTTTCTCTGATCCGGTTTTTGTAGTCATGGCGACGCCACTGATGAGAAGATCCCAGAAATATAAATTATACAATGTATAATATATATCAGCATTTTCTCTCCATTCTGCCTCCATCATCAACTTTTAAACGTTAACTTGTGTATTTGATTTGCTCATCAATTAAACTCTATTTCACTTTCAAACTACGTATGAATTTCATATATAAATATATATAATATTGATCCATTTAAGGCAATGCATGAGCATCAATTCCTGCTTTGCTTTTCTGTGTGAAAATCAATACGTATTGCAATATATTGCAATATGGTTTTTACCATATTGTTACATCCCTACTTTCTCTCATGTATGGTCAAACTTCAAGGGGGCCAAATTTCTTTTTTTTCTCATTTCTTTTTCATTTGGTAATAATTATATCAAATAGTAAAACTTGGCTTTATGAAGGATATCTTATTTTATTTAGAAAAACACTTGTTTAATTCTTCTTCTGTTATGTAGGGAAAAATCTATAGTGTTAGTAACTTAACAGAAATATACTATATGATACAGCTGTACATCATTTACATATTCATTGGATGTCAACAAAATTCATATTTGTGAATGATTATATACCCACAAAGTGATTTTTTTAAGTTTTTATTATTATGATTTTATGTTGCTAACTGTTCAGTCCCTTTAATGAGTTATGTCTTTGAGGAGTAGATAACCCCTATTGTATGTTGGTGGGGTCAATTAATCAAACAACTTTTCCTTAGACAACCTATCACTAATTTGGTTGTCCCATATGAGTGGTTATTTTTGTGGATTTGAATTTCTGTTATTTAGCTTGTGTTTATTTCTGTGTGATGACAAAATCAAGAATTAAATGTCACCAAAAGTTCTTGTTTAACTTTTCAGCTGCTTGGAAAGTGATCAAACAAATGTTGCATGCTGAATCTGTAAAACGTATCAAATTTGTCACCAAATCTGATATACAAGAGTACATCAATAAAGATCAGCTTTTGGAGCATATGGGAGGGACGGTAAGAAATTACTTTGTATGGCTGCTTAATGTTGACTCTGCCTTCATGTTTCTGCTTTCTAAAAATCTTTTGAAGTAAAAAGTTGTTGCTTTTAATTAATCCATAATTAATATGTAAAATATGTCCGGTTTAGAAGAAAAAATCTCTGGAAATCGAAAATTATGAGGATCACTTTTTTTATTATTCATATTGGCTTGTATGAAAAACTTTATGTATGATAAGACTTTTCTTGTATTATGATATATGTGTAGACATCTCCTGTTTTACTGAATGTGTCTTGTCTATTCAAAATTTATCTGGTCCAGTTAAGGAAGAGGAAATATTTTACTTAAAGCCGAAGTATGAAATTTCATCTGAAAAGTTTATCTTTTTTTTTTTTACAGGATACACATGTGTATAAGTTTGACCCAGCTATACTTGATCCAGACAGCGGTGGTGGGGAGCCTGATGTCGACAGTGCTGTTAAAAAACGAGTAAGTGTTTTTGAATGTTGATAATTTGTGTAACTATATTATATGAAGCTGGTTATTAGAATTAAGTAACTTCTTATGAAATGTTACCTGTGACTATTATGTGCCTGTTTGAGTCAATTGTTACTTTCCCTTGACTTTGATGAAGTTAGTAATTTCACCAACTATTGATTTATGTCTGTTAGGAAACGGAAATACATTGTCAATTTACATGAAACATTCTACCATTGATTGTAAAGATGAATATTGTAGAAGTAGCTTTTAACAAGATCTGAAAAGTAATTATGAACTTATGTGGATTGTAATGTTTGTTGTTGAGTATGTACTGTCTCCTGGGATGATTGGAAAATTCCTTTGATTGATAACTACATGTATGTTGGTTATCAAAAAGATAGTGATCTCTTGAGTTTGTATTCAAGTATTGATGAACTATTTTATGTTGCTCAAATGTTGCTGCAGATAGCTTGTTGTCTTGTATTGATTTTTCAATTATTTATAGTTCATGCTGGAGTATGCTCTGATACAGACAACTTTAAAATCCTTGTTTTCATCTGTTGTTCTAAACTATAAGTTTGGATGTCTCTAAAATTCTCTTCCTAGAATAGATTTGAGTAAATTCATTTATAGCATTATGTGATTTAAATATTTTTATTGGATTGATAATTCAAGTTATTTTTTTATATATTTAATATAAAGCCCACCTATCACATAGAAACATACAAAAAATGGCCGACAAAACACTGTCTACTGCCTTGGAATGGCCTGCAGCAGAGCTGCAGGGATTTTAAACTAGTTCATGAGCCCAACTTCACACTTGCCCCTCCCTTGGAAACCAAAAAAAAAATGACATTACATAGATAATTAATGGACAGATATAAAAATAAAGACATTACAATGAACAGCTTACATTAACATTATGTTGACAATGTTTGTACTTGTGTTTGTTATTGTCTGTTTACTTATTTATTGTCTGATGTCCAGGTAACGTTCGCTGACCAGGACAGCCAGTTGTACAAAAGTGTAAGTTCAGACAGTATGAAGGATATTGATGAAGGAACAAAATCAGTATGTAACCTTGTTTATTTACTGCTACACTAACATACTCTACACAACTTCTTTGTAGATAGAATTTATATCCATGTTTTATGCATTGTAATTACTGTTCTTCTTAATTCAACTTAAGCTTATTGATGGGACAAAAAACAACTGAGATAAACTTGTGTTTTGCTAATTATTGTAGTTGCACATTTTTAAGATACAGATACAGCTAGGGGCCCCAGCTACCCCTAAACTTCAGTCGTCTACCTTGAAACCCATCAAAATATCCAATATACCATGGAATAAAAGTATGGCAAATTAATGTTTATATGCATGCCCCTTATTTTATTGTATTTTTTTGCCAAAAATGAGGAATTATTACAATCAAAGCTGAACAGATAGCAACTTTATTATTGTATATAGTTAAAGAATTTCAAAATCAAACAAATTTGTACTTTAGTCTTTCATCTTTTAGAATAGTAACAATAATACCAATGGTATTATACGTGAAAGACGAGGACCACCTACATCACCAACAAATCGTAGAGTCAGCAGGGATGATAACTCATATATGGGAAGGCTACTTACAATATGGTAAGTTTGTTTTTTTATATAAGTTCCTGGTATATATATAATATAAATTGTTCCTGGTTTCAGTTAACCGAAATGACCCACCCATTTTTTTGCCAACACCAGGCTTTTTTGGCCTCCATGATTTTTTGTCTTTACAAAACAGAGAATTTTTAACCCTTTAATGAGTTGAGATTCTTTATAAGATCATTTATGTGAAGTATGTCTCAATTTTTTGAAAAAAAGTTCTGCCTACCTACAGATGCTATATATATTATCTTTTTGGATGTGAGTGGTCATATAATTTTTCTGCACATTTTTAAATGTAATCAATGTGGTACCCCTCACTGTATGGTGGTCATAAAAGGTGCCTCAGTGGTTGAAGGGTCGTGGTCTCTGACTAGTAATCACTGCTGTGAGTTTAGATCCCACCAAGGACCAGCTAGCTTATGGAAGGTCAGTTGTTTTATCCACATGCATGCCTGGGGTCTTCTTGGAAAAGTCACCAAGTGGCTGTTGATGAAGAGTTAAACTACAGAGAAGATGTACTGGTAGTTAAAAATTAGTTTCTGTCAATTTTTGGAAGATTTTGTTTCTGGTAAAATATTTTGTCTAATTTTAGCCCAGCAGAAGAGTTAGTTTTTGAAATAGAAGACCAAAATAAAGAAGCAAGTGATATGATTATACTGAAGAATTCATTGCCTTATTCAATTGCTTACAAGGTAAGAAGTCTTAATAGATTGTGGTAATAAATGTAAAATGCAGTATTTTAGTCCACATGTAGAAAACGTTATATCCAATTAAACCATCATAACGATCTCAATGTTAAAGTCATCTTAATAAAACAACCACTTATTTTTGAACCAGTTTTAATGTTTCAACCACCTCAACCACCTGTTTATGACCACCTCAATGTTATGATTGACTCATTTCATTCTAAAGGTAGAATTTAATGTTGCTGTACATAATTAGATGTTAGTACTTCTACATCAATGGTATATATATGTATATATCAAGGAATGTATCTATAAAGATAGCTTAAGGTGCCTTTGATCGAGATATGTATCTCTACTCTGAACAGGTGAAGACAACGTCACCTGAGAAGTATCGTGTACGACCAAGTTCTGGTATAATTAAGTCTGGTACAGAGGTTGAAGTTATCATCCATCTTCAGCAAGGTTTGTAATGATTCTTTAAAGTATTCAACTATCTGCTGTCATTATTACAGTTTAATTGCTGTTAACTTTATCTTGAAAATGAATAATATTCTTAGATTGATTTGGTCTTAGTGAAATACTGTCAATTCTGCAGATAATCATTGAGAAAGGCAAAAAAAAATACCCGGTGTCTGCTAACATTCCCAAAAAGATATGGTCTATAGGTTGGGTGGACTTCATATTTCAAGTAATATTTTTGAGATATAGTTAATGTGAAAATGAAAGTATCAGGGAGAATATATTCAACACAAATGAAAAAAGGACACTGGTGGCAGAAGAAAAGTATTGTTTGGCTAGCGGAAATCGGGGTTTTTTTCTTTTACACCTGATATACTCTGCCTTATCGTTGGATGAAGTAATAATTAAATAAAGAAGGGGCCAGATTTACTTCATGATTGCTTCATCATCTCCCTTCAGGATTACAAAATCATTTCTCTAAACAGCTGTATGAAAACAATATTTTACATGCATATAAACCTGTATTAAAGATTCACCGTGAATAAATACTCCATGGCTGTAAAGAAATTTTATTTCTTATACAAGTATTTGCAGTTTATTTTTACCTGCACGTAAAGACCACTGCCAAAGTAAAACCAATTTTTACTCCATTTAGGTGGTAATTAAATAAAATTTTAAGTCATAAAATAGTTGCTAAGACTTTCATGTTTGTCAAGTACTTTATAATGTCGAATGTTAGATTTAAAATCAGTGTATGCTGAAAGGGCAGAATTGAATGATTTCCTCCTGTTTTTACCCTGTTTCCAGGATACCAGAACACTGTACATAAAGATAAATTCCTTATCATGGCTATGGAAGTAGCAAATGAGTCTAACAAATCATTTCCTGAACTGTGGAAAGCTGTGCAAAAAGATTCAATTATGGAACATAGGTATACATTCATGTTCTCCCTTCTTAATGAATAATTTACCTCCATGGTCTGAATGTTGAGATTAATCTTAAAATGTTTAAAATTATTCACAGGAGTGGATAGCTTGATGACTTCTCAATTTTCAGTTTGTTGGTTTGAAAAGCTTGAAGTATATGCTGCTTGGAATAACCCATTGAAGGACCCCAAAGCTCCTTTTTTAAGTACTGAATACATCTACACTCAGATACTCTATTGTATTTGTAACAGTTCACTGATTATGTGATTGCAGACAAATATTTGGCAATAAAACCTGAAGCATTTATGCAACTTCGGTCGCTTATAACAGGGTATCATTGTACATGTCTCATTTTCTATCCAAAATACACTGGTGTAAACCATGATGTAATATATATGAATACTCCATTAAAAAATATTTGAGCTCCTGTTAGTTTTAGTCCATATTTGTTGCAAAGGCAGTATGACACCATTATGATACTCATCTCTTCAGTTAAACTTGTAAGTTGTCCTTCTTAATGATGGTTGCTTACTTATCTTATCATGATATCTGTTCCAATCAAACTGTATTGTGGCATGAGAAATAGGCACGTTATTTGTCACATGTATCAGGATATTTGTCCATTTAATTTACTGATGATATTATTTATGCTAGGAAGTATAAAAATCCCTACACTTCATTTAAATATGTTTCTTAGCACAATAAAAGTACTGTACTTTAAATTAGCGTATAACTTAACTGTTATTACTTAGAATAGTTTAATAGATTAATTGAACTTTACAGATTACGATGTGTTGCTAGAAACACTCAAGATTCTAGTGATGGAACCAGGGGAGATTATGCTGGTCATTCTTCACAGGTTTTATCACAACTTTCAAAAAAGGTATGGCTCCAAATTATCACACTATGGTCATTCAACTCCTGTTGTATCTGGTGGTCACAAACATTGTGTTATTCACTTATACAATAAATTTCCCTCATGCAACTGTCTATTCACATAATAAGATCACTTTTTCTTGGTCCGGTTGTTTCCTCCTATATTTCAATGGTCGCTCATTCCAATGATGAGACCACCCCACTATTACGTAATAAGACCACTTTATTTTGTCTCAGTATTGGGATTTCAATGTATTTTAGTCTTGGTAGTACAATTAGTCTGATTGTTTTGAACTTTATTTTCGCATTTGTGTTAGCACGCTTGTATATTAAAATGCATAAACAAATGGCTTGACACGACTTAATTGAAATAAAGGGGTCCATTAGTGTCACATGACATTTGTTGATTAATTTATGTTGTTTCCAATTGTTTGCTTATCTAGATTTAAAGGTGTTAATGGAACTGAACTGTACTTACATTCTTAACATTACTATACTGAAGGGAAAGTGTAACTTTGTGGTGTAATCTGTATATTTTGATATTGGTTAGTTTGATAATTTGCTGCCTTTATGCTGTAGCGAAAGGGAGAGAATGGTATATGAATAAGGTTCTAAAATGAGCTTATTGATTCTGTTTCTAATAAATTAAGTGCTTGTGATCTTTTGATGAAATATTTTTTGTACAAAATGATATGGTTTTTAACATTGCTTCTTTGCCCAAGATGAAGCATTTTTTTACGTTATTGTGAAAAATGTAATTGAAGTTGAAAAATAATTATAACTAAAAAATATGCTGTTTCTATCCATTATATAATTTACCAAACTGATGGTGTTGTTGATGATGTATAAACTAACACTTTGTTCTATCTTCAGGTTGATACACTTGTTGAGTGCAATAACAATTTACAGAATAAAGTGAAAATATTACTTATTTCCCAAGGGGTTCTTATACTCTTAATGCTACTGCTTGGAATTGTGACAGTCTACATGTGGTCAGGTGATGGACATGCTGGGATTGTGGACCAGTCAACTGGTCAGTGTTCTAGAGATGTACATGCAGAGTGAATGTTGCTTGCAGTCTGTGACAGAGATATTTGTTAATATGTATTTGGATCTACAAAGAAATATGCTTCTGTGACCATGTACAATATATATTCACTAAATTTTATGACAAAAAAAATTTTTTTTGAGATTACAAGCATGTGATGCTTAGATTTATTTATTTTTTTTGTGAAATCATCTGTGACATAATCCGATATTTGCTCCAATAGCTGTCATTAGAAAAAACATATATTTTTCTTATGATACTTGAATTGCGAAATATAATTAAATTAATTCATCAGATATTAAATCTGGCTGATATGTATCACTGTAGTACCCTGATTTTTTAAGCACAGTGTACATGGTTGACTGATAGTTGATTTTAACAGCTCACTTTAATATACTGATTTTTTTCAATGTCATTTTTCTTGGCTTTCATTGTTAGATATATAATTTTAACAAATCTAGTTCAACCTTTTTAATTGTCCTTTTAGCAAAAGTTATATTTATTACTCCATCCTGGATTAAATGATTGTATTGAAATATTCTATATTAGGTAATACATTTGGTAAGGTAAGATATTTGTCGCATCAAAGGCACACTTCCATCAACCATCTGTTTACATTTGTCTTACCGTTGTTCGTTGTCTTCCTGAATGGATTTTTATTATCCTGTTATGTTATGGTACTGGGACTAAAAGATTTTATAAACCTGTCTATTCCCTGTGCCCCACTTGTCTTCACCTGTGGATTATTTTTAGGCAGGACTGTGATAAACATGAGACGCTTAATTTACATTTTCGTATTTACTGGTATGTAAAAATCCAGTTAACTTGTTTCAAATGACCATCTAGCTCAGGTAATGACAAGTTGATTTATTCACTTCAGTCAGTTTGACTGGAAGACACATTTCTAACTGTGTGTACATTTGTTAGTAAGTATGTCACCTTTGCATGTACCCTGACTAGTAAATTATCATTTTGAATTGTGAAAATTATAGAATTTAAATTACTTCATAAGGAGGTAATGGAATTTACAAAAATATGATTGAAAGATTGAGTATCATTAGTAAATGTACATTTTGTTTATGTTTATGACGATTGAATTATAATATAGATTAATTCTGATTGAATTACAGTATACAGTGCAACCTCTCCATAGCAACACCCTTTTGGGAAAGCAAAATTATATTGTTGTTGAGAGGTTGTTGCTATAGGGAGGTTAAATTAATAGTTAAATCATACAGTGGGAAAAATCATTTTGTTGTTGAAAGGAGGTTGTTGCTCAAGAGAGGTCTGCTCTGGAGAGGTTACACTGTAGTTCTTCTGTGTGACTAAGACTAAGGTTGCCAATATTTTTTTCAATGTGTCAGATGACCTAAGAAAGTGCTGTCATAGGGTGTGATAATCATTTTGAATACTTGATACGCCTTGATTATTATTTTGTTTTATAATTACTATCAAATGATTGGAATTTACAGATTTTGAAATATATTAACTAAGTCTGGAGTCTAGTCCCTTCAACCCTTTGCCTCATAAATATATTTTGGACCCTTCCAAATTCAAAGATAATATACAAAGATCAATTTATTTAAGAAAATTTGGTTATTTTCTCTGACAAAGTGGAAAACCTTGCGGCAAAAGAAGCCATTACTCATTACAAGCAATGGCCTCTTTTGTCCGCAATGTTTTCAAAAGTCGTCTGCTTCAGATGTGGGGAAATGTGGTGTTATGAGTCAAAGGGTAAAGATATATAATTATCTTACATTAGCTCTACATGAAAAGAATTGCCAAGAAAAAGTTTGCATTTTTTTTATTTGTCATTTCTAATTTATGTTGTGCTTGGTTGTAGCATTTCTGGGATAATTCATTATGGTATGTCATTTTTGCAAAATGCTAGCTTTTTTATGTTTTTCTAAAGGTTGAAATTTTTCATATTTTGCCAGTTATCTGTTGCAGTTTATTCTGTTTGCTTGTCTTTCCAATGTAACCAAAGATGCTAGGGTTTTGTGTGCAGTGTGGTACAGAATTGTTATAACATGGTCATTGTAATTACCAAATATTCCATAATGAATGCCCCCCACGAACTAGTATATGCCCCATTCCGATTTTTAGACAAAAATGAGACATGATTTTTCATTATTGCTTTATTCATTATTCAAATACTAGTAGATCCTCTGTGTTCTTAAATATTTCAAACGAGAACTTTAAACATTGAAAAAAATCTGTTAAATATATTTAATAATGAATGCTGTATATTCTTACTCAAGATCAATTTTCTTATTCTGTTTGATCAAATCCAAATATTATGGCATAGAAATTCACTTTGTTCAAATTCATCTAGAAAAGTAATTATTGTTTTCAGGTTGTGTGATTTATCGGCACATTTGGGAATGTCTCTGTATTAACACTGATGATATAATCCTGTAGCACAAAACTTGAGTATGTTTATGAATGGTAATTTTTCAATTGATGTATATTCTAAATTTCTCTAGGTTTTGTCACAAATCTTGAGCAGTTCAGAATATACATATATTGATTTTGTTGTCGTTAGTTGTAATTAATAATCATTATCAGTTATAAAATCTGCTAATGACAGGAAACAAGTGCCTTTACTTGAATGTTTGTTCTTAAGTTACAATCACTCCAGTGTATCGCAAGTCCGACTTTATTTTAATTCATGCATTAATGTATGTTACATGGTAATTTACTCAAATAAAGACCGGGAAATTTTATGTATATGAGGCATCTTTCCTATTCCATTTTCATATTAGTATTGAATGTCTGAGTTGTTTTTATGTTAATCAAATTCTGAGTTGTTCTTATACAGTTTGATTTCTGACTTTTCGAATAAAACTGTACATAGCATCATCATTTTTCAATTGTGTCTTAATTTACTGAGGTAAGGTGCTTCTTACAAATATTTTGTCCTTTCAATTGGGGTGAGGAGTTATTAACCGTACGTATTAAGAGCTAGTTACCGCCTTGTTGCGATGAATGGACAGTATGTGAGTTTATGTGATTTTTTCTTCATTCTGTATCTTTATGTATGATAATTAATATGATGAGGCATTATTTTTGTGTTATATGTGTTCTCCACAGTTGTATGAAGATGACACAGGCTTAGTACATGTTGTGAATTATTTACTGATTGACTGTTCATGTATTTAAAGTACTATAGTTATGATATTTGTCCATGAAATGAAAACAACTGTTTGTTATGATGTGGTATCCTGATGATTTTAGTGATTTCATCATGTTTTCTGTATTCCCGATTCGAGCCAAATACTGTTTAGCAACTTCAGAAACAGTCAAAAGTGATTATTGTAAGGTGTAAAAACTTACTTAAACAATCAAACTATAAAGTAAGTCCTTAGATGTTAATTGATGAATTTAGTTGTGGACTTATTGATGATTTACAAACCAGAACATAAATTTTTAGCATAATGTATTTATGTTTAATTATTATACATGCTAGAATACATGTACTTAGCTGTCTGTGTTTTAATAGCTTTTTAATCTTTGATTAGTTAAGTTTAATTATAGGTAAAAATCAAAACATTTAATGAAGATGTTGCATTGTAAAAACAACTATGACCATGTTTTATAATATGTAACATATATACACAGTATTCCTCCTCATCAGTGTCATCCTTGCATATTAGAAAGAGGTTTTGTTTGTTTTAAAAATACAGGGCTCGACAAATCCACTCATCTACTCATAATTACGAGTAGAAATTGACTCAGGACAAATTGAAATTGCTGTAGAACTAGTTAAAATTCTTAGCTGGTTGTCAAGCTCTGAAATAATATTGAGGAGTACTACAACTTTGCAGTGTTTAACTGATGTCATACCCTGGACAATCATGTGAATTCTTAAAGTTGTATCTAACTCTCCACACGGGTTTCATTTAAGGCTTTCAGTATTATACAATATTCATATTTTCATAATATTTACCATACACAGTGATTGGATATCATCAAGGGATTTTTGTAAAACATATAAATCTGATGAGAAAATCTGATTCATTTCAATTGCTTGTTGAACAAATTTTATTGTATTTGGATTGCTTGCAGAATTACCGGTACTGATATACTGTTCAATTAGTCCATTTTTAGTATGCCCTCTAGTTGTATTCTTGTTTGAAAATGTCATTCTTTGCCATCGCCCCCAAAATGTACTTTTCTGATCAACAACCAAGCACTCCCCGGGTTGAAATGTGAATTTATGATACACTTTTATCAGGTTGTACTGTACACCAGATAGGACTTATTAAACCAGGGTGTTGTCCCTTTGAGGAGACATAAATAGGCTGTTTAATTTGTCAATATTTCTTTTTTTTCACTGGGGTTTAATGTCACATCAACAACCAGGGTCATTTGGCAACTTTCCAGTGTAGGAAGATCCTAGACATAGAGCTTGAAAGGTCCACCAACCTTCTGTAAGCTAGCTGGACAGTTTCCTTACATGTGAAATTTTGTCCTTGGTGGGATTTGAACTCACTGCAATGTGAGGCTTGTCTGAGACCATAACCACTTGACCATAGAAGCTCGCTCAATACATCTTTAAAGCTGTGACCATATTGTTGTATATGTATGCCAATGTGATCTATGTTGAGTCAGAGAATCCCCCAAAACACAAATATCTTCATTTACAGGTGTTGGGGTAAAGAGACAGTATTGTTGTATCAAACTAAGTACAGTAAATCTCACTTAATGACCACGTCAACATTAAGACCACCTTGTGGTAATGACCACATGATTTTTAGACTGGTTTTTAATATTTCCTCTTTATTTCAGCTTGGTAATGAGGCCATCTCACTTATTAAGATTTTTTATGTCTCGAGGATGGTCATAACATTGAGGTTTAACTGTGAATTAGTGAGTTGTCTGATGATGTAATTATTTATGCTAGTGATTGTTATGTTTTATATTGTTGCTGATTTTAGTGTCTGCAAATGAGTTAATATTGAAATGTGTTTTTATTGGATGTGAAAAATTTTAATATTGTTGCCATGATGATAAAATAAATTAATATGAAATCAAGCCTTGTTTATTTCTGGCTTGAAACCCACGTGTTAACGCTTCAGTGTTACAATGCTGTGACTGTTTATTTGTATGATAAACCAGTTAAAATATTATTGTCCTGACTTAGGGAAGTTTATCACATAAAGTCTTGTGTGATGAATAAGTTTGTCACGATTAAAATCCCTATTTATACAGACACCATGAGACTAGAAATTAGCATGTGTTTAAGTTTATAGCTAAATTTAATATAGATTTATACTTAAACTGTGTTAGAAACTTGTTTAAACATACAAAAGTGACCTGCGATTAGATTGTGTACATTGAGCAATTTGTATACTTAGCTTAAAATGTTAAACTCGTACATGAAACTCGAGAATGTCAACACAATTGACGTAGGGAAAATTAACTGGACTTTACCGGAAGTGAATGTGGCTTTAATAATCATTATCAATAAAGTAGCTTTTAAAACTGGGTATCTTATATCTGATGGATATTTTATTCTGTAACTCAATGATAAGTGATCTATTTAGTGCACAAACTGTTGACTGTTGAATCGTAAGGGCGAAAATGAGATGAAAAAGTTGTATTATCTATCTGAGGATATTTTTCGAAATGTTTGGTAAGCATTTTCATAAAGATTTGATGTAAGCAGTATGCACTTATCACATACATGTGACTATAATTTTTCTATGAAAATACATAACTTGTCATGTGCTATACACGTGTAATATGAAGCTTGGTTTTATGATGGTGATATTTGTTTTGTATCAAGAATTAGGTCATTGTACTGGATTAAAGAGACAATTTTCTCAATTTGGTAAGCCAAGAAAACTTACGGATTTTCCAATTCTGTGTTTAATCCATAGTTTGTGTAGTTCAATATTGCTGTTCAAGAAACAAAAGGTTTAACAACGGCGGATCAAGTGGGTTATTGTGCTGAATTGACAATTTACTGTTGATACAACTGGGATGCAGAAATGTTCTCTATTTAGACACAGAGAAAATCTAAACTAGGAAGTTATATACCAGGCGATCTGTTGACTTGCCAGGGCGATTTTTGCGGGGGGGGGGAGGTAGGGGGCGTCCGCTCCTCTGAAGTCTTCAAAGCATATTGGGGAAAGGAATTGTGTTAATCATTTAATCAGTTTGGAGCTAGCAAACAGCCGCAATGTCATGATATTTCTATTCATTTTTATGATCTGACACGTCACGTGGTAAACCGTCGAATATTTGAAAGATACGTCGGAAACAACCATTCGATTCCGAATTATTAATTTACCATCAAGTTGAGTGAAAATGCATTTTATTCGGTTTAAAAGCCCTCTCCACCGAAATGAAAATACTAATTTAGTATAATAACAAACTAACTCGGGTTATATATCTCGATACGCCGCGTGTTCACTGACGCATTATCAAAACAAAGTGATTTTGTACAGATTTCATACAAATTGTGCGATATCATCTTTAAATATTTACCATACACATCGGTGATCTCTAGTTTACATTAGATATATGTGTACATTTATATTCATGTGCTAACGAACAACGATTACGAATGCACGTCGAATGTCTCTCGAAGTCGGGGATTCGAACCTTACCTCAACTCACGGCAATACCCCTTAAAATTAGAATTTAGGCAAAAGGCGTCAATATTAAAATAATTATAAGACCTAAGATTTGTAGTGACACATAGGGTTTTTAATACACATAGCCTATTATGTATAATCAGCCGATTAATTTAAAAAATCTGCATAATTCTGGTCGTTTAAGATATATACAGCTAAATTATAAGATATATGTAGCAAACTCCAACTAGACAAAAGTACCTCTATTTCTCAATAGTGTACCTTATATGGGTAATTATCGCTAATTCAAAGCATTTGAAAATCGTTCTACATTTCACATGTCGCATGTACTAAGAAGCAAGACCTAATACCGAGGCATGTCACATCTTATCAGTATTTATAACGAACTATCGTGTATTGATTTGTCCTGAGCTCAGCTTATCTCAACCACTAAAGCCCCGGTTAGATTACACACTAAGTTATTTACACATGTCGGTTACACAGTTATGTTGGGTGGAGTATTTCGGATAGTTTAAGGTGCGTGTTTTTGTTTATTATTAATTTCAAATTTTCGCCTACAGTGAACCTTTACTTTTACCTTCATGTTGATCTTGCGTGTATTACTGTCATGTCTTATTATGAAGTGTAGGCCATAAGAAACATATTCCAATACTACTTTGCGTGTATTTATTTATTTGTTTGTTTCAACACATTTTTATAGCGCTCTTTTCATATATAGCGTATGTTCAAAGGTGCTTTACAATAATATCCATCTACAGAATAATTAAATAGTAAAATAAAAAATACAGGGATTTAGTTTGAAAGTTAAAAAAGAGAGAAATATGATCAAATTTAAAGTTACTAGAACCATTAAAATATTATGCGCGATACATACATGTACATACTTTTTAAAACATAATCGTACTATTTATAAGGATCTTTACCATCTAACCTATAAAGTTGAAAGTGTACAAAGAGCTGCGGCTAGATATGTTTGCAATAATTTTGATTTCCAAAGTAGTGTCACACAAATGTTACACAATCTTGGCTGGCCCTCCCTAGAAAGCCGCAGACTCCATTCCTCTCTTATACTTCTCTACAAAATCCAGAACAACCTTGTTCATGTTGATCATAACCACCTCATCCCAACTAGAAATTCAAACTTCTTGATCCCCCAGTCACGTACCCAGTATCACCTTAGCTCCTATTTCCATAGAACTATAAGGCACTGGAACAGTCTCCCATACCAGGTCAAATCCAGTCCCAGCCTAAATATCTTCAAGGAAAGGCTGGAGACAGCTCCTTTCTAACTCCCTATATGTTTTTAATCTTAACCTTGCACTCATTAGTCTGTAAACTTTTATCTTTTAACTGAGCACTTAATACTTTTTAACACAGTTTTCCTGACAAGCGCCTCCCAGTTATAATCAGTATTGATTGATCGGGAGTATCATGTAGATGTAGATAAGGATCTAAGACACATTTGACACTGTGAATCAAAGTATTTGTAATGATGTGCATAGCACTGATAAAATTTTAAATAAAGCTATTTCCTTATCACAAATCACTCATAGTAGTTTTCAAAATAGTTTGTTTTCTAAAGTTTCTTGAAAATGTGAACGGATTATGGACATTTAATCTCAGAGGGTAGAGAATTCCACTGTCTTGGAGCCCTACACTGAAAAGTTCGCTCACCGAAGTGATTGTCCTAACTCATAGCATCGCTTATGTCAGCGTGTTACAAGATCGCAAGTTTTGTGCCTGAAAATAAAATGTTAACCCTGGTATATTGTGGCGATTGACAATGCATTGCGCTATAAGTTTGTAAGAGGATTTTATGTTCTATCCTGACGCATACAAGTAGCCTGTGTAATCTCTTCAACAGTGGTAGCACACACAGGCAGTAGTAGCGGACCTGTGATGGTAAACGTTAACGTGTGCCGTAAACCCGTGCCGGAAATATCGTTCGGCACTGCCAAACCGTGCAATAAATATTCAAATTAGCCAAACCACTTAGTCTGCAAATTTTGCTGTAGTTTGTACATCAGTCAACATTGTTTGTTTTATATTTGATAATTTATTAGTTTATGTAAAACACTTTCTTTTGCGGCATATTATGTAAATTACTGCAACATACTTACTATTATTTGAAACTTTTGAAGTAAGGATATTTGCACAAAAATATATCTTTGTTAGTTAAATCTCTGTCTTTGTGGCTAAGACTTTCTTTAATATTCTAAGTACGTGTATTTAAGTTGTTTTGACTTTTTGTATGATAAAAACGTATAATTTTTGTTATGATTTTTGCTATTGATTATAGTTGTGCCTTTAAGTAAGCCACGTGTTTTCATCTTTCTCTGTGCATGCACGCTGGATGAAGGTAAAGTTCAATGTTTGGTATATTTAATACTGGGTTAAAAGAGGGAAACTTAGTTTGTTTTAAGACGCAGATAACCGTGGTTTTAGAAATAATGCGCTTGGGCTTGCCCCGACGCATACTATTGAACTTTTTTTTAAATCTAATAGTCCCAAGATTTAGACATGTAAGCCATTAATCTGCGTTGATTGTGTATACAAAATCCGTGGTCAGTTGTTATAAAGGTATTAGTGACCCGAACACGTTTGTTACGCTATTATTGACTGGGCATTGTAGTAAACAACATATTAATTAAGGCTGAACTCATCCATGGTGCAGTTTAGAGATTTGATTGGATATTAATGATATTTGTGATTGTGTTATGAACACTGGCAAATATACCATTAAAGAGGTATGTTGTACTTCGCTTATTTTGTGTACAGATGAGTGGTTGAAAAGTTCCTGATTTCCGCTAACCCAACTGACCCCATTTTATATCAAATCCAGATTTTTTCGGTCTCAGGGGTCAAATGTTTCTTTCCCGATATTGTCATTTCCATATGAACTTTAACTCTGGACGATGAAAATATAGATATGTTTAAAAATAATCTGCGCAACCTACCGACCCTATATTTTTGGGATGAAAAAATCAGGTATTCTTTAGCCCGCGGAATTATTTCTCGTAGTTTTATTCTGATTTGTGATACTTGTATTACAATATAAGATATTTGATCGGCAAAAATGATACACAATCTAGATCAATATGACCTCCAGGGAAACGTTTATACCCCCAAAATATGATTTATTGTTACTCAGGCCAAGGAAATTACAGTGTTTTTTCTGATTTGTTTGACGCCTAGTCTTAACTTTCTAAGAGCAAAATAATAAATCAATGTTACTAATCGTGGTTTTACAAAAATATACTTGGAGACGAGTCGTGCCTCAAAGTACGAAAAATTTGCTTTGAAATAAAAATAGAAAGACGAATTTTGCGACCCATCTATCCTATTTTTTAGAGGAGGGGATGTGGTGGTTAAGTAACCGGAAACAAAGCTATTTTTCTGGCCTTAGAAATGCAAATCTGTTTTTCTGTTATCGACGGTTTTATTCAAATCTTCCGTTATTTCAGATAATCGTTCTACTGTTCATACTGCTGAAAACCAAGATGGCAAAGAATCCACTAAAGATGAAATGGATACGTGTATTTGTAGTCACGTGTTTGGGGCTTCTCTGTATCATTTCCTTCAAACAACTTTTCTCGTCATACGAGGTAAGTGCACTTTTGGAATGTTGTTAACCTTTGGCTGAGGGTAAAATCCGAAATATACCATATTGTGACATTCGTTATTTCGTGCGCTCATGCATTTAATCGTTACTTCGTGTGTGCGTGCGTGGCTACATACGTCCTCATGCCCATGTGTCCGTCCGTTCGTTTTTGTTTTTGTCTCCATGGCGAATCGATACAATGAAGTTATTTATCGGCGAGAACAATTTTGATTAGTGTAGAATCTAGCAAAATGAAAACATGATGTGTTTAAAAGTACACATACATGGTCTTAATATGGTAATATCATGTTAATATGGTGTATGATTAAGTGGTGATAAAAGTGGGCTTAATTACAGTTAACTGCTAAAAAGCATTTTTCTGTACGAAGAGAGATTATTGCTACCACCATGACCTAGTCTCTGTCCAGAGTTGTCGTTTGTTATCCCTCGCGTGAATTTCTGTCAACGTCTGAAAAGCTGTTCAAAAACACGTGACCGAGTCTGAAATTTGTACCATCTATGGCTTTATATCTCGCTACACAAGAAGCTTGCAAAAGATGAAACGTTGACAGAGATGAAAGTGAGTGTTAACGAACGACAACTCTGGATAGAGATTGACCAGTACGTGTCGAAACACTCTCTTAAATTTGCACTTGATTTTGCGATTGATTTTGTTCATGTATGTACAATGAATTTTAATTTTGACGTCTGTTCGGTCTCATGAACTGTTTGACCGATACACGGACATGCAGGCATAAAAGCATGAATTCAGACGAACGAACGGCTTCCTTTTCCCAGATAAAACTTTTTATGCGTTATTATAGATTGAGATACCCGGTTTCGATGAATTAGACCTGTCGAAATATCCAGACCTTGGAATAAAAGATGTCGAACAATTCCCCGTTGATGGGCCTCTGCGAGTTGAAAAAATCATTCATCAAACTTGGAAGAATGGAGACATCCCACAATTTTATGTTAACTACATAAAATCGTGGCTGAAGAATCACCCTGACTGGACCTATATGTTTTGGACGGACGAAAGTGCGCGGAAGCTTATTGTTGATAAACACCCGGAACTACTTTCGTCGTATGATCTATATTTAGAAAACATCCGCCGAGCAGATGCGATGCGTTATGTTATTTTATTCGAATATGGCGGTGTGTATGTTGACTTAGATATGGAAAGTCTACGACCATTAGACGATATTTTAAGAAAATATTCCTGCGTGTTGGCACAAGAACCGTATGAACATCCGATGATTGATTCTAACGCCGAGCATTTAGTCATTAACGCATTTATGGCATGTAAGTCAAAACATCCGATGATGAAAGTATTCATGGATTCTCTTCCTAAGTTTGCACACATGTGGAATGTTCTAGATAGTACAGGTCCCCATTATTGTACTCTTATATACAGGGACTATGTAGCTGACGCGAACTTGCAGCCGACCGACGAAAACGGCGTTTACCTCGCGCCGTCGGAGTACTTTTTCCCAACGATCGATCCTGCTAAATACTCATATATGAAAGACAGGTGTCACAAATTCGAATCCATGTCACATGTTCAACAACATGCGTGCGTTTCCTTAAAAATAAATGGTGTTGTAAGAGTGCCAAAGTCCTATTCATTCACGGACCATCACTGGGCGCACACGTATTTCTCAAAGTCAATATCCTTAAGAAACCCAGTCAATATTAACTCTATATCACCATCAGCGAAGGTGTATAAGTAATTAAATTAGTTTGATTTAAGCATGGTATTAACCATCAGTGTTCTGTGATGTTTAACGTCATGATCATTTGGCGTCTTTTCCAGCTTTAACAGTGGAGGGATGTCCCTTCGAGAAGAATCGTGCTGAATAATAATGAATGAGAGGTTTTTCAGCTTTAATGGTGGAGGAAGGTCCCAGGCGAACATCTGGGTATAATTACTGACCTTCCGTAAGCTAGCTTGATTCTGAGAGCCATAACAGCTCGAACACGCGCAAATACTTTGAACATGCTAGAGATGTCATTCTTCTGTGCACTGCTTATACTGCTTGGTTATTGAACGGTTACGTTCCGTGAATTAAAAAGTTTTTGATGACGAGAAGGGCCGTGTTAAATAGGTATAATGAGTTGTACTATGAATTCACCTGTTGTGCCTTCTAAATGTGATTACTTTTGTACAGTATTGAATGTGCTTGCGCTTCGAACCGTTTCGGACGATCTGTAGACTAGTGGTTTTTATTTGGATAAACTAGATAACAGTAAAATGTCGGCATTAAAACCACCAACCTGAGATAACTGAAATATTGTGTTGGTCACATTATTGATATGAAATAAAGTGAAAATATTGAATAGGTTCAAAAATGAAAAGGTCGTTAAATAAGGTTGTCGTAATATTGAAATGGGCACTACACAGCGTTTTACTGTAGTTGTCAAGGGAGGTAACTACACTTCGATATTTATTGAACTAAAGATCGGGTGGTCTCCCTTGACTGCACAGACTCACTGCTGTAACACAAATGTGTTGAGAAGTTTGTTTTCAGGTGATTTGTGTAATAAGTCGGTCAATATAAGTGTCTGTATCACGATTTGTAGGATTATTTGTTTATTGTTTATACTACATTTCATTGATGAATTTTCTATTTTGTTGCATTAACTTCTAATCAACTGCGGACGATCATGAAGTGTAGTCTGCATATTTATCACGTGTGATCTCTTTACTTGTATTTATTTTATTTACTTTTAATTTGTAAGTATTTTGTATATAAACAAAATATAAATTTTGTTGCAAAAGTTTGAAAAACCAACTACTAATAAACTAATAAACGAAATAATTTATATTTTGCCTTATTTTTTACCGATTTGGGAAATGGTTTTTCTTTACGTCTTGCTTAACAAATATAGACTTAACTTCCATTTTTTCTTTTTTGGGGGTTTGATGTCACATCAACAGCCAAGGTCATTTGCCGACTATTCCAGATATAACGCCGCAGTGAAAAACCCGAAGCGCGCACTCGGGTAGAACCCTCAACCTTCCGTAAGCTATCTTGACAGCTTCCTCATATGCAAAATGGTCTGATCCCAAGTGGGATTGGAGTAGAACAGGGTGTGTTTCATCATACAGAGCTTAATCCAATGACCTCTGTATACGCCATGGCTCATGGACCCCTCGACAAGGGGTCGCAATTTCTTATAAATCATTTAAGGTTCGAAGGGGACAAAGATCGAATTGTCTTGTACCCTATACAATCATGTGCTTCTTAACACGCTGGTCATGGGCTTTCGAAATCTTGTGCTATACTTGTGTTATCCTTATGCAAGGAATGTACTTCTAATGTAATCTTGTTGATACAGTATAAGTAACAAAGCACATTTGTGTAGCAAATCGTACAATGGTTTTCTAATTACCTCGATATTCGAATTTTTAAATCATGAGACAATTTTAATCACTCAAAACTGTGAGTTCAAATCCCACCCATGTACTTATAGGTAGGTGTGTAGTTTTACCCAGGTATACGTATGGGGTCTTCTATAAAAGTCGCCATACGATCCTGACTGTTGCTCAACGACGCCCACCTTGATCACAACAGCAGTATCAGCAGCATCAACACCACCAATTTCCCAACTTTGAATACTCGAACACACAACGTCTTAAGCAAGGGGGATGCTCTCGATTATTACATACCGTATCGTCTTCTATGCATTTGAAAAGGGCATTAAACTCAGTATAACCTATTTATTGTATTTCTTTCAAGAACGTGAGGTACTATTAACTGAGATTTGGACATAAAAGTCATAATTAATGATGCCCTCCTAATTACTGGTAAGATATTCATGCACATTGTTGTTACTTGGTCATGCATAATTTATCTGTTTGTAAGAATTTATTTAACCATTGCGTGATTTTCTGTAAGTTCTGTGTTTAATTATAGGATCTTGGATAGTGTGGAACCATTTTTTGCCTTGATTCGTTTTTTCTTTCATCCAGATGGTTTCGTTCTATCGACTAAAACCGATGCTTACACAATCATTGCAACAACAATGCTCTGGTCACCATAGAAACGTTTTATCGTGATTTTTCATAAAAAATGAAAGCACAAATGTACATGAATATGACTTTTTTGTACATTTTTCAAAATTAGGCCTAAACAAATAAAAAGGTTTGTTTCCGGTTACATGTCCAAAAAATATGGGTCGGTAGGTAGGACTTTTTTCTTTTACGTTTTATTTAACATATATCGGCAACACTGTTGTGAAAATTACAATATAGCACTAAGATTTTGATGCCGTAAAAACTTTTGAGTCGGCGGGTAAAAGATAGGTCGGTCGGGTAACCGGAAACAAACCTAATTTTTTAGGCCTTACATGTATATGGTAAATAATAGTCAAATAGGTTCGGTAGAGGATCAGAATGATATAGTCTTCCTATAGTGTATCATATGATAACATCTACTCTGTATTTGACCGGACCACTACGAACGATTTGTTCACATACTTATTTTTTCCAGTTTTCAGTAGCAAGTACTTATTGTGAATTACTAGGGATCTGGTATTTTAAAAGATTGTAGACTTAATATCGTTAATAGAACACTCTCCATTTTCACACAGGGGCGTTATTACTAAGTTCATGTATACATGTAGTACCAGTTTACATAGCACATATACATCTGTTATTAAAGCTTGGTCATCGCAGCTGAAATTGAAAGGATGGGGGCAAGAAGTCTATCTCTATTTAGACATTTAGACAAATGCCCCCGATCCTTCAAATACTTCAATTCGATTTTTTATCTAATAAAGTTTGAATCTTATTGCTTATAGACTCATGGAAATCTTACAACAAAAAGTTCATTCAGTAAATGGCACACTCGTGTGTCACATAAATGTTAGATGGTGTGACTAATGTTGTTGGTAAGGAAGTATACGGAATTCAACGTTTGAATCATGCACTTATCAAAATCAATTATCCGGAAGACCAGATCTTATTCTACATTATAAAGCTTGAAGCTGGTACATTGACTCAAACTCAAAGTTAGTTACAAAAACATCTTACTGGGGAAAATATTACCCATAATTCGTTAACAAAATATTTATCTAAATGATATCAGAGAATTCAGGCCATACATATGCTCAGAATAAAACGGTATTCAGCACGGAGACTCTTTATTAAGTCTAATAGCTTCGGACTCTGCTCTGGTTCCCTGTTCTTAATACAGTAGAAACTCTCTAATCAGGACCCCTCTTCTGGAGACACCACGTCAATTCTGATACGTTTGATATCGTTCGTAAATAATTTGTATACTTTTCTCTAAAAGTAAAATTCTTTCTAATCCGGAAACCTTTCTGATTCGAGTCCGGATCAGCAGGGTTCCACTGTATTTGTTGATCACCGACAGATACGGACAACTGTAAATTATCTCAACATTAAAGCTTGCGTTTGACAAAACCCCTCGAGTTTGCCCGTTTTGTCAAAGATTTGCAATCGTTCATGAATGAACGGTTAATGACCCGGAATAAAATACATTGTCCTCGGGTGAACCGTTTTTTGTCAGCATTGTACAAACTATTCACTACTTCACAGTAAAGATGAACAGTCGTAGAGGACTTTGTGAAATCTCCTGTAGTGTCTATTCATGCCCTCTTGTGCTGATGAGACATTAAACAATTCATTTTCCCCTAAAGTTCGCAGTAATTTTCACTTCTGATTCATTTGTGAACTAGTTATTTTCCCATTTGAACTCAAATCCCAAAGCTAACCGTTTTACTTTCTACAGTAAGCGATTCATCAGTCAGTATTTGTACCGATCTCTGCTGTGTAATTTTCTAAATCGTTGACAACAGCTTCGTTTTAATGTCGTTTTATCGTGCATGCGCTTGAGGAAAATACAGACGCGCAGCGCGGTGAAAATACAAATATAATTAAATGATAAAAACGGTATCTCATTGTTTGACTTTTTTATCTAATACATTCCAGAAGTTTTGATTCGATATCATCATCCCACGGGGGCCTGAATTTCTTAATGATAAATTACTTTAGAGACCGGGGGATCTGCGAATATACAAAATTAGATCTTCATTTATAGGCAGCCTATGGTAACCATGTTTCAATTAATTTTCATTTGAATGGAAAATACTCCAGCGGTAATTAATACATAGATAGTGTGAACGCTGAATGTGCCTCCGGAAAGTGAGTTTTACTGTCAATCAGTCGCTTAGATACCGCAACCGTTAGCAAAATCACCATGAATTTAAATGTTTGAAGTACTGCGGTGTATCAAGAAATATTAATGGCTCAGAAAAACCATCTCACAACACTAATTGACAAAGTTTCTGGCGATGTAAATATGGCGGATTCGAAACTATTTTTTTACAATTACTCTCTTCTGGAATAAAGGAATTGGAAGTTTATGTGTTGGATCATCAGTATTTGCATTTAGGGCCAAGTACACGAATATTCTCCCGATTTACTAATACCAAAGTCTGACTTATTCTTTAAACTCGAGTTTGCGACAATTTGGCATTCTGTCCACTGGGACTTTGGGCTGGCTGACACACATACGACCAGACCGTTGGATTGTTTCTGAATAGTGAACCGGTTTAAGCACACGGGTTTTGAATTGGGTTATCAATTATGTCTAGATACGACACAAACCTAGAGGATACTGACTAAACGGTAATCTGGTCAATTTCTCTGTTTTAACTAGATATCAGCTGCTTAAATGTTCTCTGAAAAAATCACAGTATTCCTCCGAAGAGTGCAACGACAAGACCATCTTGTCCCGCAGTTTATTCTCAAAGAAAGTCAATAGATAAGAAAAAGCATTCCAAGAAAAAAACACACAAAAAACCCCCACTTTTCTCAAAATACTATCTTCCCTCAAAATCCCCAACCTAACGACTATCCAACTCATAGGACCATACAAAAACATGGAAGACAAAATACTCACTCCCTCAGATTGTTCTGTCTTCCGTTTTTGGAAAAGTCTGTAGCAAAGCTTTGACAAGTTAAAAAGTTTATATCGGGTGAAAAGCTGTCTAATATTTCAACACATTATCAGTCCAATTATTCTGTCAGAAAATTCATTATCATTAATAGCATTATCGTTCATCATAATTCAACAGAAAACATAACTGAAAAAAAAAACAATATGAGATTTGAGCTCGGAAACCTATCTCTAGTTTTATCACACTGAACCTTTACCAGCTACACAAAGCTGAATCACTGACAGCAACAGTTGTACTATCGTCAAACTCGCAGTTGTTTGAATTTCAACATTCAGAAGGCTCGTTAGACTGAAACAAGCATTCATAGCCGAGCTACTCAACCAAGTGTTCAATTTTAATCTAATCAAAAGTGGTACTGTATTGGTCTTTGTTTGTCACGTTCTGTCCGTTCAAATGAGTTAAAATATGCATTTCTGTGAATTAACAATAATTGTCATTGTTTTCAATTCGTGAAAAAGGACGACTGACATTAATCTTCGTATACGGAATCCTTACGAACCACAAACATGATGTTTTCATTTTCGAAAACCCTTTCGAACTCAAGACGATAGGTATTTTCTACGAAATCCTCTCGAATTCAAAATGATTTAGACGGCTAAAAACTGATAGTGAACGACACGAAAGAGCATAAAGAACTAATGCATATATGAATGAAATTTGACTCTATCCATATTTTCATTTCAAATTGACGCCTGATGATTTTCAACATGGCAGTAATAAATGGCAGAACACAGTGTGATGTTTAATATGGTAATAAACGTATTCCCTTGATATTCATGAAAATTGATTGCAAATAAGTCAGGTAATCAGTTTCAAAACATTAATTACACAGTATTACAGATAGCTGTATTGAAACTGAATTTGTATATACAATTTTAATGAGCTAAATTTACAAAGCACACCGATTGTTCATATTGTTTCCTGGGACGGATATTTAATACCACCGTTATCAGTTTTCTGTAACCCTACAAGTGGAAACACTCGTTTTGTTTGATGAGTCTTTTATTTCGTAATGCTTCTGATTGGTTGAAGAGACCACGCCCCCTTTTCTATAAAGAAAAAAAACCAGCTTTCATGATATAACCGGACTGTGGGTTATCCTCAAATATGCTAGACATGACTAGTTGATCAAAAAATAAAAATATGACATAATCCATCAGGCCTGAAAAAAATGCTGTCATATTTGTAGTGACTTGGCAAAAACAAATTCGATAGGCAGGTCGCAAAACCTGTCTTTTCTAATTTTTCCATACATACTGTACCTTTCATACTTAAATTCGTCCGGAAATATTTTTTTATTTTGGATTTTGTTTTTTTTGTTGTTGTTTAGGCCCCAAAATATGAGCTCGGTCAGGTTACCGTATATACAACTATTTTTTTCTCTTCTCTTTACGATAGGTGGTCTTATGGAAATTATGACTGTCAATTATTGCGTTGCATCGTGCTCTTTATAATTAAGCACGGTTTTAATAAACTTGGATAGCATCGTATGCAGTAAAATACTTGTACATCGTATTTATTTACCGTCAAACCTGTGAACAAAGGCCACCCTTGGGAAAGGCAAAATGGTATTTATCGTCAGATGGTGTTTACTGAGATGTCAGTTAAATAATCAATGACGGTTTTCAACGAATGCCTTTTATTCACAGGGTAGCCTTTATTCACATGATGGCCTTTTATTCACCGGGTAACCTTTATTCACAGGTCGGCTGCAAACAAAGATATGACTGTATCTCGATAAAACCCTCCTTCATAACAATGAAACAGAAGAAATAAACTCTGCACATCATATCGTCCCTATTTGATTTGAATGTTATATTTTATAAACTCTGTGTAAATGTATGTGTAAATTTGTCTCGCCCGTATAATTATGTGTATTTCGGCACTATTGCCAAATAGCTGTAATAAGTTTAATGCTGAAATAAACTATTGTATTATTGTATTTTATTGTGCTTATATTTCACTTATTGACTTAAATAAATCAACTGATAATAAAACAATATAAAACAATGCCAAAAAGCAATGTTACCTGTAGCTTTAGAAAATCACGCATACATGTTGGAATAGGCTTGAAATATAAAAAATATAATTTAAGAAAGAAAAACAGGTATATACAGTGAAACCACAGAAAAAAATGAATTCTTCGAAATTCGGACGATTTTTTAATTTTATTTTTGCTCTTCTATAATTTATAGTTCTCTGAAAACCGGAATTCTCTGAAAACCGGAATTCTCTAAAAAACCGGACCCTTAGGCCCTATTCTGAAGAGGTCCGGTTACACTGTACATGTACAGTGAACTTCACTATGACAAAATCTTTTTGATTCACTTGTACAATTCCTGATATTTTAAGACTGAATCTTATTTAAGATGAAACCTTTAACTTACTATACCAATAGTAGCTGTTCCATAGTAAATAAGTGTACCTTAGTTATTTTTTTCTGTTACAATGACAGTAATATAATGCTCCGAGCTGATAAGCACGACACTCAATCATTTTAAGTTATAAAGGTATAACCATACCGAAGATAATTCTATGAAAAGACATTCCGGATTTTATATGTGGCACGTTTGATTTAGTTGTTTATTAAAACAATGGTAAAAAAGTTATGTTTTAAGTCTCAACAGTGAATGGATCCTGCTTTTATCATTTCGGACCTCAATTAAAGTTAAGGATTTACTTGGCATCAACTACGCAGAAATAAAAAAAAACGGCGATTGAATAAAACTTTAAGAATGATGGATGAAGATTCTGGAGCAGTAAATTGGCAACTAATCAGGTTGAATCTTCTCGGGACTCACTCAGGTGACTCGCAAAGAGCAGCTAAGAGATCATGAACATACGTATCGCCGCCACGTGACCTGAGCATGTTTCCGGAAAATTAGCTACTTGATCTAACATAGAATCCTTATTAACTGCTGATATAATACAAAAGGGTTATAACGGTTTTTAATTGTTGAAGTCTTGTCAGCTGGAATTCTTTCAGCCGGTAATTCGCCAATAAAACAACCCGCCATTTTGCTCATTCAATATTCATGCGCGGTGAATTGCAATGGGAAGCCTAATAACATACGCGAGGCGTTCAATGGCTCCGCGGAATATATATTGGCTCTATTTGATGTCTTTAGAGAGTTTATACGTTCGCAATATGTCGGTTTTATGAATAATTGAAACCTTTTCCTCCGTGTTGGAGATGTTCGGGTAGATTCGAAGCCTTTTACGGTGTTACCTGGTTTAATGTTCATTCTCACGAGAATTCAAGTCAGTCCAAAACTCCAAACCCAGCAGCTTGTTTACTTGACGACAATCATAACTCGGAGGAAGGAGAGTTTAGATTTATGGAAACGTAATTGTATAGATATTAAGTTGTTGACTCAATCATTGAAATCAAATCGCATTAGTAACCTGATCCCTCGTTGCATTTTAAATGTTTCTGTCTGTCGAAATATTATTCCCATCATCAATGTTGGGTTAAAAAAAGTTCTCCCTCGTTTTTTTTTGCTGTTACGTGCTGCAGTTGATATTTTCCGACGAGTGTGATCAACAATGTAATCAGCTAAAAGCAAACATTTGATGTGCCCGCGCAAGTTTTTATGTGTTTTTCAACTCAAATACTAACTAATTGAAGACTCTTAGTGAAGGCCTGAGTTTAGAAATACTAAAACTTATAAATCACGTTCATCGTTTACAATTATCTTCCAGTTAGTACAAAACTCAAATATCACGCCTACACAGTTTAGAAATTAACAAACACGGCGTTTTAAAAACACTTAGTTAGATCTGTTAGAAGTATGCTCATTAAATATTCTTAGAATCCATTAAAGTCACAATTTGTTTCAAGTTTACCTTACAAAAGCGTTTACGTACATGACCAAAAGGTCAGTGGTTCTGGTATTGTTCGAGATCTCGAGCCACAACGGGTATTCAAAAGAAACGAATCAAAATTTTATAAACATTGTCATTATATTTACATGAGTTTCTCCCGGAACAGAGAATTAATAGGGGGATCATCAACGTTAGAGGGAAAAGATACCTAGCAATTCTTGAATAAAATATAGGCAGATCTAATAAAATTTTCAGTATTTAACACAAACATAGTAACTCATTATAAAACCCTGGCCATTTGTTGGAATCATACGATTCTTAGCGGTTGTGTTTGTTAAAGTAAATATTTCATTTATTTTGGATATATCCGTTAGTTTAAAACGTTCTAATTTATAAGGTATAGTCTCGTGTTGTTTTTTCGTGATTGTCACCTCTCGGGCAGGTTTAAATATCGTACATGATTTTGTCTTGTTTATCTAAAATAGTTTTGTTCTTATAGATAAGTTTAGAACCAATTGGCGACAGTCTTGAGTTCGATACTGCTCATGTTCTTGTACACGAACCATTGTTTTTAATTTGGTGGACTTCCAGAATTTTTATTTTTATAATCACGTGTTATAGGTAATATCTATCTTGTTGGGTACAATAATTTAAATGGTAAATAATTGAATGAAATACATTTTTTGGGTGGATGGAGATCAAGCGCCATGTAATATATGACCACGTGCGTGGCATAACGTGCATATTATTATTGGGTCACGTGATATCAAGTGCTATTTGGCGCTATCGGCTGTTATCGTGTTGATATACCGGTATTAATACGTTATAGGGCCCACTGTCAGGGTTTGGACTTACGAACCCATTCAACTGTTGACAGCCCCCAAACATCGCCTACATAATAGGGAAATGTTTGTTGTGCCGGGAAAATTATTCTTTAAGTGGCAAGTGAGCATGAAAATAGATGGAAATTAATCGTTTATGTATTACGTGGTAAACACTGTAGTATCGATATTTGTCTGAGCGGGTAGGGTGGAATCCGTAAACAAATGATACCCGTCAAGTATGCTTACAAGAAGAGACTGAAATAAGGTTTCCATTCGAGGTGGTGACTTTTCATGATTTAAATCAACTACTAAACTTAAATGATGGTATTACCTTGGATATGAAGACCCCCATTTGAGACCCCTAAAATCGGTCTGAATTTTGAGATGGGCTCAGTAATTATCAACTTGAAGGAGAAATGTTGAAAACGGGTCATAGAATAAGGGGTCGACAGAATGTGGTCTTTCAGGTCGCAAAAATATTATGTTCATTTATTTTACCAGTCAAACTATATTTTATTCCCATATTTTTATCAATCTATTTATATAGCCGGGTACGTGATGAAGATTGTGGTAAAAAAACGATAAATTCATGTACAATTTATTATAATTTCAGGAAAACGGATTTTATTTCTTTGAATTTTAAATATAACTACGTCACAATTAAGATAATTTTCAACATCATGTTGTTCATGTACTAGATAGAGACTCTTACTGCACGCGTAACCTGTGCATACGACCACTTATAAACAACTAAGGACCATGTATCGTTAGGGTCCTTGTGATACGATGCAAATAGTAAAATTATGTTTACGTGTTCTAGATGAATGTCTCTTGTCAACACAAATTTGGCCTCGACCGTAGTCAGGGGCCATCTTAAAAATGTGGGTTTGTAGTAACGTGACACCCAACTTTATCAGTGGGTAGGCAGGTAGACATTTTTTTCTAAACCTTACAAGAATGCTGGTACAGAAAATAAAATCTCGGGATACAGAGCAAAAAATATTTTTGTCGAAATTGCTATACATTTTGTTCGAGTTTGGGGATTTTTGAGTGATTCGCATAGCTGCAAACCAGCACTTTTTAACGGATGACATTATTTGTATACTTGGTGGAGAAGACAATAAAATCTTTCAATGTCCCTGGTTTGCCAACAATTTTCTGGCCGGATATTTCTGTGGGTAGGGTGAAGGAGCGCAGGTCTAGAGGTCACAGGTGTGTAACATTTGTACTGGCTCCGAGGTTTAAAACTTGAGAACAGTGTCCGATCTAAAAAATCTCAAATATTTAATTTTATTGTATTTTGAAAACATATAGCTGCTTAATGTTTAAATTCTGTAATAGATCAATTTTAAAGTCAGAACAATGTATGATTTATATCACCATTGTTTTATATGGTGGCATACATCTGCCACTAGATAACCACTTGATTATCAAGTAAGTTGTGGTTAAAGCGTCACGTACCTAGTTAGTATTTTAATTCAAAATAACGTAATAACTGGACAAACAACTGACACTTGATCTACTTGCATTTTAATGTATAAGTGTTAAGTGGGTTAAAATGATACTTAGATAAAAATCTGATAATTATCTGGTTAACACGTTACTTGACGCGTTAACTTACTTAACAGTTATCTATTTTTAGACAATTGGTAAGTTGGTTTACGTGATACTTAATGCGTTGACATGATAAATATCTGGCAATTATCTGGTTAACGTGATACTTAACATGATAACCTCTTACCACTTTATATTTACCCATTGAAATGTTGCAAGTAGTGGCAGTTTTTGGCACTATCATACATTTGTTTCAGTTGAGATGTTTATTTGGATTAAAATAATAAATAGTTACTTAACACATTAACCACATAATTAATGCAATATATAAGTGGTTAACTAGTTAAGTTACACGTTTACCATATAACTAACGTGATAATTAAGTGGTTATCTGGTGGCGGAATTATGCCACCATAGTTTTATCATAGATATTTCAGAAACATTAAAAGATGAGATTCGTTTTATAACCTCGTAGTGGCTATACTGAATCCTAAAACATTTGAATTTCATTTCCAAGTAAAAATTCTAATAGGAAAGTTGACATTGGCTTGAATAAGTGTTAGTTCTGAAAATTAGCGCCGGAGCACTCGTTATGTAACCCGTCAACTGAAATACATGTGATTATCAGTAATAAATCAAGCATAAATCAAACACTTGTTTCCGCATACCTTATGTACATAAACTTTGTATTACGATGAAAAAATCGAGATAAAAAAGTCAAATCAATATTTATTTGTACTGAACGTGCGCACTTAAATGGCTCGGAGGAAATGGGTGTTAAGAATTGAAAAATAAAGTCAAGATTATTCCGTTAAATTGTTAAAAGCGTTGGTAGTTAAGCTGGTTTCATACACATTTATAAATTCATGCAGAAGTTGTTTTTGTCAACAGACGTGAAGCTAATTGCTACGTTATTACAACGACTATTATATCACCTGTAGTGATTTTACGTGAAAATGAAATTAAATTGTTCTCAGCCATAGTGTTCCAAAGTAAAATTACTTCATGTTATTGAAATGAAATCTATAATTGGATGTCGCCTGAAAGTGGCTGAATCATAAGGCACGGTGGAGCTTGAAGTAAATTAATCTACAAAATAGCCATAACTGTCATGGAATTCGATTTTAACGACAAACCTAATGCACGCCACTTTCCATGTCAATTAGAGTAATGAATTATATATAACTTCGTAAAATTGGCTTTTGCTGATAAGCTTTTCGGTACCACTAAAAACCAGCGGCACGGATCATTTTCAATCGTTTACAGTAATTTTCATGAATTTTTCAACACGAAAACAACCAGTCAAGCATAGATCGAGTAGCGACGCTCTCAGTTTTCTATACAAACTCATGTTTATAAACAGTTTCTTATTATTATTTCATACGTTTGCAAATTTCCGTATACTCCTGGGACGGTTTGTTCTCTCTAACTGGCTTTTATCCATACAGTCATCGGTGCGGTGCAATTTGAAAAACATGAAAAATCGAAGGTTTAAAATATAATACGGCTCGAATTACGATCATAATAAATTTGCGGTAACTACCCGAAACCTCATAAAACTTTACACGTAGGCGCGCAATTTGAAACCCGGGTACAGTTAATTTGTGATGTTGATATTTGATACGGCTTGATATTGAGTGTTCGCCATTTGAAATACATGTATACACAAAGCGGAGGTAGAGTACAAACTCCACCCGTAACTACACACTTATTTAAAATTCCCTATGAACTTCCATCTTGGTAAATTTAGGGCCAGTATGATTCTGTTAATAAAAATACGCACAACTCGTTAACGTAACTGATAAACAACATTACGACATGTTTAGAAGCCAACAATTTGCATTTAGTCACGTGTCTTAAGTCACGTGGTCCTTTTGCCAAGTTTTGAAAATTTTACAAGCGTTGTTTTTGCATCTTTCATCATGTTATTGATGAAAGGCAGAAGCAAATAAAACATATTTTACTAAATATTTTATTAAGTGTTCGATACAAGTAAACGAAGCATACACTATATGTCAGGCGTGCAAAAAGCACCAATTCACTGATTTAGTTTCAAATGATTTTGATGTACTTTATATCGGTTTCAGAAACTTGCTAGCGCGTTCATCCTTCTGTCCGTCCGTCTGTACTGACGAGCGATACATTAATGGCTTAGCGTACAACTTAACAGTATGAGGTTCAAACCTCCATCGTGGAGTTAATGTTTGCATTCTGAGGGTAAAAATATAAATTGTGGGGTTAACAATGTCAAAGGAAGATCAAGTGTATAACCCCATACTGTAGCTCTCGTAAGTATGTCCGTCCGTCCGTCCGTCCGTCTATCTGTACGATCGCTTTGCTTTCCGAAGCTTAAATTCTTGTTCGCATTTCAGTCGTGAAGTCGGTCAGTGCCTCTGTGGTCATATTTTACGAAACTTTGTATTTATTGTGACTTAGACTATATCATATAGAATATACTTCTAATAAATCATCATGAACATTATCAAAATAGATATAAAATGGCTCTCTCAAAACCGTAGCACATTCTACAAGATTTTGTTTTGTCCGATACTAACGGAACAAACGAGTATACGTGTTGGCACGCGGCACCTTTCCTTGTTATGGTGATACTCAGGTCTTGAAAATAGTGCTGGCGGATTGCGTGCTTTTCTGTAATCAAACGACCATCTCCCTCCACCTCGGCATGCGCCACAAATTAAACCAAAATTAATCAAAACAAAGGACATTTTGATATCTTTCTTCAAGAAAGTAATCATCCGATTCTCAGCGGCCTTTTTGAAGTCGTGATTACCTCGAAGCTAGGCGCTAACCTGTAATTAACACACATGGGGAAAGAAAGCACTAAAATAAAAAAGTCTGTCGGTAGATTTTCATTGAGTCATTTATGACGGAAAAGCCTTAATTTATTCTTGATATCTTGGAAAAATGCAACAATATCCGAAAAGTGATAGAACAGATTTATTTTAACATCTGTTCAGGTTTTCGTCCGTTGTCAAAGAAACGAATTATACTCCTTGTTAAGGATCTTAAAATAACACCACACGCAACAAAACAGTACACATCAATATTGTTGTTGATGATTGTATAAAGTACTGTAAACAATAATACGTCCTTTGGTCAAGATAGACTTCGGGCTAGTTTGTTAAAACTTTTATGTGCAAATTTATTACAAATATTAGACATTATTATTTGATATAAATTTAACAAAAAATGCTTTCCGAACCTACCAATATTCAGATAATTTCTATCCCGCATTTATGACAATTTTTTTCATCTCAGTTTAAAAATATCTGAATAATGTGTCCGTATTTCACGTACATGTACGTTTGTTTTAAAGGCAGGCTAATTTTCAATTTATTCATTTGATGTATATGTCTCTTGTATCCTAACAAACAAGTCTCAGAAATGATATTTTATTTGGCACAGTTATTTTTTGCTTTATTGTCAAAATCTACTTGCCCAATCGCGCAAGATACTTGGAATTTTAACTCACCAAAAACCAAGATCACTTGTCCTGGGCTTTTGGCAAGTGGGTTACGGCGAAGATTGGTAAAAAATGAAAGAAAGGTTTGTGCTTGCTCATTTACACGCATTTAAGTTTTATGTAGTAAATTTATTTATTTCATTTATCATTCATCTGACAGTAGGTATTAATAATCAATAAAGGTCGCGGCCATGGTCCGATGGTTAGAGCGCTGGACTTGTAACCGGGAGAACCGGGTTCGAATCCCAGTCGCGGCAGGTCATACCCTTCTGTGAAAATTTGACCAAAGTGTAGATTTTCCTCTATTTGTGGAGAAGTTGCCGGCTCCTTGTGGAATGGTAAGATAGTACTGGTTAGTATATAGCCCCGGGAAACTGGTAAGGTGAACCGGTCGCCGTAAATAACTGAAAAATTGTGGAAAAACGGCGTTAAACCCCAGTGACAATAAGTCACATAAAACAAACAAATTAATCAATAATATTCACATGACATTGTACGGAATGGAAGTCTGTGGGAGGTAACTAGATGATATACGTTCAAGCATTCATTTTACTCATGGTCACAGAAAGAACGATTTCAGGCAGGCTCAATGGTCCTGGGTTCATGGTTCGAAACTTCTGACACCATTTGATTTAAGTCGAGGTAAGCTGGGCCCGAGGTTATAAGACTTGAGATTGGTTTCTGAGCTCAAATCTCATATCTTTGTCTTTTAATGTTCACTGTTAATTATGATCAGACAACAATGATATTATTGATACATTATTCTGACAGCAAAATTGACCTGAATATGTAGTTAAACATTAATTATCTATCTTTTCAACCATAATACTTTGAGAACGGAATTAAAATTTGAATCGGGGACTGTTCTCAAGTTTATCCCTCCAAATTAACCGATCTACACTATTTAGGTGAGACTACTCAAAAAGAAATTTAATGTGTATTTTCTTTTATCTTTTCGTGTTACACGGTATGTTTATTTTTACCAAATCATTTTTAACAAACGTTTATATTTTAATAATAATTATTATTAAATTTGAATACATCATCACCATTGGACGAATTTCATTCATGGAATATATTTAGTGTTTAAGTACAGTCAACCAGTGAACAAAGGCCACTCCTGGAAAAGACAAAATGTGGTCGTTATCGGCAGGCGGCCTTTATTCGGAGGTCAGTTTGTTATACATAATCAGTGACTGTTTTCCAAAGAATTGCCTTTATTCACAGAGTGACTTTTATACAGAGGTGGCCGCAAACACATGTTTGAATGCCTGTGTATTTAGTTGAATCATAATCACAACTCATGTACTTCTGGTAAAAAGCCCGGATGTTACAATGCTTATCGTATTACGAGAATGATAAAAACACGTTATTTTTTATTTTATTACTATGCCCGACAATTTAAACATTTAATTGCATTTTAATGACGTAATCAATTGCATCAATCAATTGTTGTATGATAACAGAAGTTTCTTTCTATGACAATGTTAGTACTTGTCCGTACATCACTTTGTAATCTTGCAAATATTGTATCTTAAGGTCTATCACAATCTAAGATTATCCTTAAAAAATGTCAATCGTAAATAAGTCATTGATAACAAAATGTAAAGTTTAAATCTAATGTAGTACACACTATTTTAGATAAATTAATCAATTGATAAATCATTTATATATCACTTCAAATGCTCAAATTGCTAAAACATTTGGGTTCTGAATACAATCTCAATTTCAGATCATTTGTGAAAAAAAACACCGATATCTCAAATCTAGTTTTTCATTTAAGTTACATCAGTCAAAATGTGATACCTAAGTACCGTGCAACCTCTCCAAAGCAACACCCTTTGGGGGAGCAAAATTATGTTGTTGTTGAGATGTCGTTGCTCTAGAGAGATTAACTTACTAGTGAAATCGTACAGTAGGAAAAATCATATTGTTGTTGAAGGGAGGTTGTTGCTCAAGAGAGGGCCGCTCTTGAAAGTTGCACTGTATTGTGTTACAATAAACTTTCAGATTTCTTACGGTTGATTAAGACTGGTTTGAGATTGATTTCTGAGTTGCTATAAGACGGATTCAGAGAACATTGGAGATTATGTTTCAATTTCTTTGTTTTTTTTAAACTTTATTTCAATTTAATTGTTATATACAACATACACACATACAAGTATGTATTATGGTATCTACTAAAATTCATTTCCTTTGTTCTATGCTTTAAACATTTTTTACACATTTTCTGTAATTTTCAAAAAGTATATATACCGTTTGTTTAATAATTTTATGCATCACATTTTTCAAAAAAAGATTATACAATAAACTGTTAGCTTATAATGAATAATTGTACGTATTGGTTAGTATAAGTTCATAATCAAATTGAATTCTGTGAAAAAAATGTGGTATTTCATAATTGCATTAAATATCTGTTGATCAATCACATTTTATTTAATAAAACAGACTATTAAAACCAGTCATTATAGTACATTATGTTGACATTCCTAATCTTACTTTGTTAAAACAATATTTTACGCAAATTTCGTAAAAGTCTCCGCTTATTAGCGGATTTTATAATTGAATAAATCAGCGTAATTGTGTTATTAAAACATCATTCTTCTTTTTTATTAAACGATTTTTTCATTAGGTCACATATTTTATCTCATAGCCATCTTGTTATGTTTAAGGATATCAAATATTTATTTACTTTATATCATAAAACTCATTCAACCACAACTACCACGTGATATTTTTTTTTATTTATTTAAGTGATATTTAAATTCAATTCTTGACCGTAATACCGGAAACAAATTTCGACCGTTAGTCATTATAGTCATCGTTAGTTTTAAATTATTTGTTAAAAAAATAAATTAAGAATACAATAATACATGTATAGTATTTTAAAAAATAGAACAAAATTTCAACAGAAAAAATATTTATGTTATATATGTACAAATTTGCACATAATAAAAATAATTTCCCATCCTTAATACTATTGACTGTACAACATTTCTCTAATGTTCAGGTTTCAACAAGATAATTCTTTAATGTTTCCTTTGCGGTAAATATCAAAGTGTGTACAACTTGTCTCTTTCTTCCGTAAGAGAAGTAATTATCATGTTGTTTTTAGAACTAAATCAATTTCTGTAATGAAATTACCGTCCAATTACTGTAGACTATTTCTTCTGTCGTGTGCGATATTGTCTTTAAAATTAGCGATCAATTGGTGTAATATTTGTCCGAGCAACATATGTTATGAGACTGGCCCGTTAACCGTTAGTTTGTCATAAAAGAAATCGTCAAGCCACTATCCATAAGGTCTAAATGTATTTATTGGACAGGTAGCATGTTTCTGCGAACAGGTGCGAATCGTCCCGAATGAGTCGGCGGCACGCACTTTGATCTCGCCATCACTAAGGTAACCGGGACGCCCTTTTGCAGGCCTAATGCTAATTTCCTCCAATCAGACGGGAAGACACCGGATTGATTCTGAAACGTGTAATATTATTAATTCCGGATAAGATCTTCGTTCGGCGAACCTCACTCATTATTTACGACAATTTCACTTTTCGCCAGTCCCGTAAGTAAGATCTGGCGCAAGAACTTTAACATTGTTTTAACAAAAAAAAACTTTTCACCGTTTTGGAATTAGTGCTAAATTTTGGGTAAATGTCGTCATACGGTATCTATCCTCACCACCAGGTAAGAAAGTGATGTCGTAAAAAGTTGTCGTAAAATTGTCGTCTGGTCATTTTTAATTATTAATCACCGGTAAGGTAAAATTCCTGCGTAATTAATGAGTAAACCTTATGTGTCTCGGTACCTAGGATCCCTCATTTTTTATGAATGATACCATGCAATTTTGATTTCGTTTCACACAGTTTAGACCATGATAACTTTGCTGTCTTCTTATTTATTAATACTTTGTAACGACCGTAATAAATTCTAAAGTACACATTTCGCCATCATTTATTCAACAAATATGGAAACTTAATATAAAATGGAATTAACTAACATTAATAAGATATCTCTTCAGTTCGATCAGAAGTTTGACAGACTTAAAGACGTTTTGGGCTTTCTTGAATGTAACCATTTAGATATGTTGATTATTTGGCAAAAACTTTATTATTTATTTGGAATTACCTGATTAGAATAAAAATGTAGGTGAGTCGAGAAATCGAGATTGAATATTTATCTGTACACTTTACTTGTATTGTCAAGTGTAATTATGCATCAAACATCATTCTTGTAACATTCTCACTTTTTTCTTTGTATGGTATATTCTACCTTTAATACATCTGGATTTTTCCGTTCCCGAATGCATTCAATAAAATAATACATCATATTGAAAAAAAATAACAACAGAAATACGCATCTTTTATAAGAATCTTTATTTCGGAACATTAGATGGAATTGTGGGTAATGCTTACACATCTATTTCTATCCTTATACACAGGTACTTAACACTTTGATTTTTGTCTCCGGCAACTAGTAATATTTAAATAAAAATATTAATGTGAAAAAACAGGAAACTGTTGTCTGTTTTACTATAATTCACCAGCTATTTTCTGGTAATCTTACTGGCACTCGTTGCAGTAATTCGGTTATTTTTCAACACGAAAATCATATTATACTTCAATAGAGTTATACTTTATACTGATAAATGACCGGAACATGTCGGACTTAGAACCGTTTTATTTCTTTTAACAAGATCTGGCGAAACTTTTTGCGAACTAATCAGCTAAATGAAACTTTTGTTTGTGACAAATTGTGTATTTTTTCATATTCGAACATTTTTAGTTGCAATTGCTGTTTAAAGATCATATTAAATTTGTTCATCATTAGTTTGACATAATGGTCGTTAATGTGTCAGTGTAAAATTTTATTTTCGAAAAAAAACTGCTGTTTGATATTTCGGTTTAATAGAATACACTCTATCATCGATATAGCATTTAGTAAATGAAAATAAGACCGGGGAACAATATTTAACAAACAAGCGTATGTAAGCATGATGGTTGTGAAATAGGGTCCGGTAAAGAACTATAATTATATTAAATCTAAATAAAAGCTTAAATTCTTCTATACATCGTTGTCTTATAAAACTTGAACCAGGCTAGAAATGACACTTTGTGTTTAAGGTCATCCGACCGATCCTATTTTTTGCGCCTACTCGAACGATTCTAATAACCAAATTCAAAGTACGAACATATTTTGGATTGACTCCAAGATACGAAAGTTATGTCTTTAAAAAAGGAAAAGTTTTTTCGACCTACTTGTCCGAATAGATTTGGTCAATTAATCATAATCAGTAGTATTTTTTCAGCCTCATAGTTTTATAATCCAGACATAAATATATTTCTCCCAAAAGGTAGATTTCTGCTGATATGCGTGGAAGAAGCGTATATCGCTGCAAACATGTTTTTCTTTATCAAAGATTGAAACTTAACCGGAGAATCTTAATTAGTAATGCGACACACAGGGCACTTAAAAAACACAAATGCACTAGCTAATATAAAAGACTGGGTGCGTTCTGTTGTTTTTACGTAAATTTGATGAAACACGTCGTTGCATGGCTATACATTCAACATAGGCTTGTGAGATGTACAATAATGAGGCCGTATCTTGTTATTTACATTTTTTCTGATTATTTTATGTGTAATCTTGATTCTGTCCACTCGCGTTGAGATATCCATATACAAATACAAATCGTATCATAATTGTTACAGTCTCAACAACAAACTTTTCAGCATAATACCTAAAGACTTTTATACAATTTGTTTCACTTTTCAAAAAAATATTTTTCAAGCATTTTCATGAAAAGATCTTCGTTTGATTTTTACGGGTAGGTCGGAGTTGTTAATTACAACATTGTTTAAGACCGCAATGATTTTGAATATTAATGGCGTCAGACTTACGGTTAAGTTCATGACAGATAGTGTTGTCGTATACAAAAACTACATTATAATATAACCCAGTTTTATTCTCTGAAGACATATAGCTATACTCATGTCAAAATTCATTTATTCATTTTTTCATGTTTTCAACCAATATTCATATACTAGTATCATTAACCTGTGTTCTAGTCCTAAAATGTTTTCTCTCTAAAATTTAATATAAAAAAAGAAAATTTAAATTCTAATGATCTTTTCTAGTAATATCACTTCTGGTAAGCATATCGTGATTGATTAATCGCAATATTGTATATCGGTTCGTGATATTGTATATAGTATCGCGATTTTGTGTTTTATGTATCGCGATATTGTCTACCTAATCGCGATACATATCGCGATGTTTTATAACCAATTTCCTTGATTGATATTTCTGTATTTATAGAATTCAATAAGCAGTTTGTTATGATATTTTCTTTTTTCATAAACAGTGTTTTACTCGTAGCTTATAACATTGTTTACAATTCAACTCGCATAGTAGCTTATAACATTGTTTACAATTAAACTCACATACATAGAATCAACTGTTTATTTGTATTTATAATCCTTACAATAAATTTTGTACCATACTTATACACTCGCAATAAGCGTTTGTCAAATCGTCACAATGACTGTATATAAAAAATAAACAAGCAAGAAGCGTTGTCATTGAGCTTCTAAAGTTTTTATACGAGAGACTGTAGTGAGTTTTTTTTATTATAGTGATACCCCAATATGGCTTATCAGGTTGATTGGTTTTGTATGATACGTGTAAACACCTCCTTCTCTTGTTCAACGGTGTCAAACATCGGACAGTTAGGTGAATCATAACCATTATTTTACAAGAGGCACCTTAACTAGCTGTCCAACTCTGAGTGCCATCTTACAACTCCTCAAACGAGTTGAAGCTACTAGCAACACTTTGAAACAAACACGCTGATATTGTTTTGTTTTCATTAGAAATCAGGTTTTTCCAGAAAACAAAAACAAAAAAAAACAACAAAGTGGTAAAAGTAATGGTAGCGCATATGCCGCCTAACATTTTAACAATCTGATAGATTTATCTACATATCAAACAAATTTGTATACTGTAAAACCTGTGAACAAAGGCCAACCTTGAGAAAGACAAAACGTGGTCTCTATTGACAGATGGGCTTTATTTTGAGGTCAATTGGTTCTGAATAATTAGGGACAGTTTTTCAAATAATGTCCTTTATTCAAAGGGTAGTCTTTATTCGGAGGTGGCCGCAAATACAGGTTTGGCTGTATAATAATTTTATACCATGTTTTAAAGATAACTTACAAGTAACTGAACGTTCACGGTGACTAAAATGTTTAGTACAATTAATAATAGAGATAAAAGAATAATTTGAACAAATGATAATATTACCTGGATACATTATGATGATGTGGTGAATATTATTTTAGATAGGAACGAAAAGACAAGAGTGTAGGATTATATATTTATTCATTCGTAAAATATTTCAGGTATAACTATCTTCATTTTTATAAATAGTACAAATACGGACTTGTACTTCCTTTGGTTAGTGTGCTGGGCTTATAGCCCGGTGTTTCGGGTTCAAATTCCGGTCGCGGCAGGTCATATCCTTCTATGAAAATTTGACAAAATTTTCCTCCACATGTGGAGAAGTTGCCGATTCTTTGTAGAAGAGTAAGTTAGTAGTGCATAGTATACAGTCCAGGAAACTGGTTAATTGAACCAGCCGCCGTACAAAGCTTTTATACATGTAGTTGAAAAACGGCATTAAAAACCCAGTGACAATACATTGTACTTCCAATAATTCTCAGCTTATACACTTTTTCTTGAAAATGACAAACACGTGTGTTTTTTGTTTTATTTTGTTAACCAAAAACTCCCACTATAGTCCCAAAGATTTTAATTTCATTTTTCAAATGACACGCGATATGTATGGCTTAGATGAATTTTTAATCCCAAAATTTGATAGTTACTTAAACATGGCTAGTACTGTTACAGAATCCAGGAATACTAAGTTTACGGCCCGTCGGTGTTAACTGGAATACAGTCAAACCTGTATTTGCGACCACCTCCGAATAAGGATCAACCTGTGATTAAAGGCCATTCTTTGAAAAAAAAACGGCACTGATTATTTCAAACAAACTGGCCTCCGAATAAAGATCATATGTAAATGAAGGCCATATTTTGTCTTTCCAAAGCATAGCCTTTGTTTGCAGATTCGACCGTACTTTTGAAAACTGTTGTAAACCTAGAAGAAAAAAATATAAAAAAGATTAGGCCAAAAGTCAGACATAAGGATAATTACACTCCGTGATTTTTAATTTTAACATAATGGTTTCGGTGTTTCTTCTTTAAGTTGATGTTTGAACATATTTTATATAGAACATTCTTCTACTGACCCTCGAGGTCCATTCTTTTTCATCGGTAAAGAACTACATGTAATCATCACCTCTTAAGTATGATATCCAATACTATATGGTAATAAATAGCAAAACATGTATTTTAGACAGTACCTTTATAGCTTAAATATAGTTGTATCATTTGTCGAATTAAATTGATTAAAACAAATCATATTTACGAATTATGATAACAATTTATATTCACATAATTATTCCGCTGTACTATTACGGGAAACTTCGGAGTTTGCTATAAAAATACATGTACAATATGTCAAAGTACACGTGCAAATCCTGTCAATGATTTATATGTATGCTATCATAATAACATATTTTCTTCTGTCAGGCTCTTGATGAAATTATACCACGTTTCTATGGTCATTTTCCGTTTGTTCTGCGCAACAATCTAAAGAGCACACGTGCAAGACAGTTTTCCGTTACTCTCGTTTAATTATTAATAGATTTCGGAATTGGATTACTACGCTGACATCCATATAAGTATAATTTATCGTCAAACAAATAATCTTGATCGATATCTTGTGTACCAGGTAGATAAATACAATCTGTTAGTCATCAAGATGGTGAACGTACGGTCGCCATCGATTTTTATTGAAACCATCTGATTGCGCATTTAAGATATCGACCAGAACCCGGTTTTTGTATTAGTTTGATAGTTTCAAACTTTTTTTCGAGTCTACATGAACTGAAATGTAGAATAACACGGATGGTCGGAAAACTAGATATGAAGCCAAGCTGGTCGATAAAAAGATTATGGGTAACAAAACAATTTACGAACCTACTTAGAAAGAATACACCTGTATAATGTTGTCTGACTAGTAAGGCTGAATGAAATTTAACACAATTCATACAGGGTACCGACAAGGTGCCCGATAAAAAGACAAATGAACAATACAGTATCATGACCAATGAATTCAAATAAAATTCGTTGTGGAAGCCGGTGAAAGATATATTCTTAACCAATCAGGGGAAAGAGGTTTAATACAAATGATCATGATCATTGTTATCACCTTTATTACCATCTATAACACCATCACCACTACCATCTTCATTATCTTAATTATTTTCACCACTAGTATCATCTTCACCATCATCACCAATGTCGCTATCAACGTCATCGCTACCAATTTCATCATCATCACCGCCACCAATGTCATGATGGCATAATCACCATCACAACCAGTATTATCACCATCATCATCATCATCATCATCACCATCATCATCATCATCATAAACATCACCAATAACATCACAAACTATGTCATCATCACCACCACAAACGACGTTCTTACCATCACCACCAACAACAATGTCATCATTACCGTTATCTTCTGCTACATTTACATGTCCGAAGACTTAAACAAAACTTGAAATGAGGATTTGATGACATCAACCAAATGTATCAACGATACTTTATATAACTTCAAACAAGGTCTTAAAACCAGTTATACTTGAGAAAACAGATGATGGCTGGTTGTTGTACAATCTTGTAAAGAAAATGATGACAAAATCTTTATTTCACTTTTTTTTTAATGCGATACTAAACTTTTAAAGACGTGGTTGATCAAAGTATTGCTACGTTAAACACAGATTTTACGATAAAAACATCGAGCGATAAATTTCCTACATCATACAGACGCTTGAATTTGAGTGGTATCATGATTGTCATAATAAATCGCGACCATGTGACGCGTGTTAATGTTTAGATACCAAGGTCAATTAAATCGCCTTATTCGGACTTAAATGGCGAAATAATTTGGAGCGATTCCTATCGGGAGTCAATCATTTTCGTCCTTTATAATTGGTCCCGAGTCCCTAATACATCGATAACAGAAAGACATCTTATGATTTTATGAACTCGACAGCCGGAAAGCGTGTGTCGACATTCACTTGAAGAGGGCGCACGCGCCTATAAGGCATACCATTGTCTAATTAAAGGTTAATTGTTGCCATTTCTAGCAATGTTCGGCTATTATAAACAGTTTTATCTTAGTGATTTTTCATGGATTAGGGGCCAGACCCCAACGCTTTATCTGAAAGCTGATATCTTAAAATTGCATAAGACTTTAGTCGTGAGTTCCCGACGTTATCTCGGTAATTGTCAAGGGATCAAGTGTGCGGTTAAAAAAACATGGCAGCGTTGTACCAGGTGACGATATTGGGCATAAAACATTTGTTTTAGAAGAGATTCATAGTTCGTCTGCAAAATACTGTTTATTGTGTATATTACACGGACGCTAAACTTTAAACCTAACTTATCATTAATACCCTAGAAGAAGCGTTTCATGAAAAATTATAAAAACACTTAAGTTGAAAGAAATCTTAAGGCCATATTACACGTACAATGAATATTGTGTCTAAAATTGTTTACTTTTGTTGTGATTACGCCATAAGTTTATAGTACAACTGTGCCCAATTGTATAAACATTGGTTAACTTTAACCACTGGGTTAAATCAGAGTTTTGGTTAAAATTTTGGTTAAATGTTCGGTAAGCTGTTGTAGAAAATTTTGTGTAAGTTTAACCAAATGTTGTTTTTGTTAAAGCTCGAATAAATCTAACCCAAGTCTAAGATGCTGGTTAAATCTTAACATAAACGGTAACCAGTACCAAAATGGCAGCCCTTTTTAAATGTTTAAGTGATTTTTTTTAATGATTAGTAAACCAAAATGGTTAAATTTAACCTTGGGTTAAATTAACCATTTGGTTAAAGTTAACCAATGTTTATACAATTGGGCGCTGGTGTCAAATTTCTCAGGATTAATCCGTCGTTTTGTTTCATTTACTCGTACATAATACAGTGCTTATCGGTCAGACATACATGTATTTTTTAAGTTGGTCCATATTTTGATTTACTGAGATTTTAAGTTGACACTTACTGTTAGGACAAATTCAATTAAATGAAACGTAGAGCAGAAAATCCTTTATTAAAAGCGGGTTAACAAAAGATCTAACGATAGCAAAACAAAAAATAAAAACAATGAAACAAATGCTTCATCTGTTGGTTCTATTTGGATTTGTTTTTATTTCCATTTGTATATAAATAATTAATTGAAACTCTAAGTCAACTTACGCAATTTAAGGTTACAAACGCATTGTGTCAAACGATGGGGAAAATATTTTAAGTGAATTAAATATTTAAATACAAGTCGTGTGTATGGTCACGTGACTCACGAAGCACGTTAACTGCTTTATATAGGTTAATCACAGAATAAATTACATGTATATTGAAATTACATGGCTGAATAATTGTTCTACATAACATTCATACTTCAATTGTCTTCAATAGTATGATGTCCCACATTGTACAATAAAGCATTGGTTTCATAATTATAGTAGAATTGTTAAATCAGCTTTAGCGAAATTTCCATTATCCGCAAAAGTTGGACAAAGTTCAAAACTATTTTGTACTGTTTCATTGTTCTGTTGCATTAAACACTTATTTGATGTTTTGTTTGTAATTGTATGTTCTTTGTTGACAATGTATTTTGACTTTAATGTAAATTTATAGTGTATTGTTCTTTTCTGTAACCGTTGAACAAACATCAGAAAACCCGGTAATTTTACGATAATTTCACATGTGGACAAAAGCTGACTTAATTCGACCTTTTATCACGTGCGAATACATGTATATGTACGTCAGTAATAGAAAGCGTATATGAGTCTTGTATAAAATTAATAAACTTTTATATGCATGTATATTTTTAAAACAAAACACATTAACTGGCATAATAAATATACAAATGTAATTCGCATAAATTACCATAATTTGCATAATTAACTTGAATTGCATAATTCTATGTTTTCAGCCGATTGGTTCACTTAGCAGTGTACGTGATTTGGGTCCCGGCTCTGAACATGAACAGTATCTATGGCACAACAAGGTAAGGGATCTTTAACCTGATAAAGGTTTACATTCTGTCCGAGCCCCGTAGTACCCCCGCCCCCGACCCAGCAGGGTGTGTGGGGTTTTAGTCCGTTGTGGCGAGAATTCATAATTCACAATTTGTGCGAGCCTCGCGTATTACGATAGCCCAGAAAACAGGCATTCACCTAGAATTATCGATATTTTTTAAAAATAAATGAAAACATCAAACTCTCAAATGCAAACCAGATTAATTTAATTCATATTTCACGGTAACACATTAAGTTCCTGTCAGTAAACATCACAATACAGCTTTCAAATAAAGTGAGATTTGATTCAATAATTAGAAACTTTGTTTTCAAAGGTACTTAGAAATAGATCAGTCTGATTAGAACATTGTCAATGTTTTACATACAAAAAAATAATGCAAAATTTGCGAGTTATCAATACATGTACATTCTATAACATGTACGCCATAACGAATTGCTTAGCCTGTGTTAGGGGCCTCCTGCGAATAACAGATACCTTGTTAACATAGACAGCCCTTAAACACACATTTATTCGTGTGTAATAGACCAATTGAAACTTTGTACAAAGGATTACTGTACATAAAGGGCATTTTCTTCTCCCTGGACCCACTTTAATTGATATATACTTTGAACAACAGAACATGTAACATGATATTACTACACGAAGACGTATAAGTTAGAAAACTTCGGGAGCTAATTAAGTGCAAGGAATTCCGCCCGAAAATAGTTCTAAGCTCACCACGGTTATCTCTCCTTGTGTGTGTGTGTGCCTTTCTTTATCGTTATATAATCAAGCCCTATCCGAGTTCTCTCCCCTGAATGTCCCGCACGCGGATAAAGGGAAAATACTCTTCCGATGTTATCAATACTCTTTGGTCCGATACAACGTTTCTGCGCAATCTAATTATCGAAAAACAATAAAACATGTAGAGGGTTTGTATGGTCTCATGTCTTCAAATGGCCATGTATTCACGTATTAGATCGCTGTAGACGATATTCAGGGCTCTGGTGTCTGTCATGATAGTGTAGATTTCACTATGTTAAAATACAGAAAATCAGACTTTTATGCAAGCTTTGGGAAAACTGTAACCGCCACAAATCTGCTTCTATCAATAAACTGTAAATCTGAGGGAAAAATATAAACGCAGCTCTGAAAAATACGAAAGAGAAAAATAAACATACACAGCTAAAAGAACAACGGAATATTTTCAAGTGGCTTTTAAACTGTCTAAGCCGGTGCGAGATTTTTTTGAAGCGGATGTAATTGACTGGTAATGTTGATTAATGGCGTTAAAATCTACGCCTATTTCTTCATATTTCTGGTAATTTGAGGACAATTCGGGGATGTATTCCTGTCAAAATGAACCTTTAACATCACACGTGCCTTGTTTCGTCCTGAAAGGATCTCCCTTCTACAAATGAAGAATACTACAATTATTTTCTCACTGTTTCACTCAGAAGATAATTTCCTTCGCTATGTCATTTAACCGCGGGGTAGCTAGTTTTAGATCAATATTTGTGCGGATGTTCTATCAAGCTTGAAACGGTATTAGCCAATTTACCAATCGTCTTAGGAAATGGGCCAGTTACTGATGCTGGCGCTCTTTACAATAAGATTAACAACGAACAATTTTAATGGCTGTTTAACTAACGAACGTTTTAATATAAAGTAATTAACCAAATACTCAAAGGAAATGAAATGCACAGACGAATTATTCTTGTGTAAATTATAGTCGTGGTTGAAAAACGTATTGTTTTAAAATTTAATAATCGTACGGTGTTATCTCTACAAAAAAAAATATTAAAAAAATGAAAAAATTCGAACCCCTATCTTAAAAAGAGGCTACAATCACCCTTTTATTTCCTTCTATCTAAAGAAATCGGGTTCCGATCTGTTACAGCATTAACTAAATCAAGTTTAATTTTGTTGTCGGGTAGTGCTTCAATGTGTGAGTCTGGAAATATAGAATTACGACACTGACCAAAACGACATCTTAAAACATTAAATCAATTATCCTAAATTATCAAGAATATTTAGATAATACTTTTATCTATCATTAGTAAGAACACTGGTGTTTTTTTGGCAATTGTTGACCATTAATTTAAAAATTAAAAGCTTGTTTTAAACTGTATCGTTAACTTGTAAGGAATTAATAAACACACAATATAAGAATGTTTGTATATAAAATAAAACTACTGTTTTTTACAGCCATCTGGTCTCTACAATAAACCTCGCTTGAAGACCACTAATACTAGTCCATCAAATTTTAGATAGATTTTTTATCTCAGACATGGTCATAATAATGAGGTAATACTGTATTCTATGACATTCTATTGCGCATGTTTGAATGTACACACGCTGAAAAGGTCAATCATTTCACATGCTTGAGTTCGTTCGTTCTTTGTCTCCGCTTCTCTCACATATATCACAACCACTTGGACCGTTTCCTACCACCTTTTTTCTCCTAATGTCACTGTTGTCGTTATGAGACCAGTTTTAATCTCCACTGAGTGAACTTTATCACCGACATATAGACGCGTTTTTCGTAATTGATTATGTATTTTAATCATAAAGCTCGTTTGGGCGAATAAAACCTTTATTACGTTTTCATACGTATTTGTGTAAAATGTTTTTTATGAAATCATCATTCGAAATTAAGACTAAAAACCCTGATGTACATGTTTTAAGAGAGATTATACGATAAGGGTCCGTTCATATTGGAATTTAATTTTTAGAATCATTTTGACAATTCTCGTTATTTCTTTAAAAAGAACTGAGGACATTTTTATTGACCCAAATTTCCGAAAAAAAAAACAATATCAAATCAGAAACAATGACTCTTTGGAAAAAACTACTGACAATGAAGTTGATCGAAAAGATGACATGTTTCATGTGGGAAATTTTAATCTGCGTAGAAACTGGGCTTGCAACCAGAGAAACAGAGCACTGTCTTCTCCACATGTCGCATGCGGGAATGAAATCCGAAATAATTTGGCAAATATAAAATTTGAAACTCCACTTAAATGTCAGGACTCTATTTTCAGTGGCATTCTAACATTACAAGCCTAAGGCTATTTGAACCACGTGTAAATGAGAGCATGCTTGCTGCAGATTCATAACACAACAACTAATGCTGCCAAGTTTTACATTTTATAGAGAACGGACAAAATGCCTTCAGCAGATCTTGTAATGGATGAAAGTGCTTGGAAATAGATTAATTTGATCAATTATTGCAATAATCAATTCCCCTGGTGATCCCCCTCCAATAACATTTGGCCGCAAATTAATGAACGATGAGACAATCATCGCAGATGAGAATGATTGTAGTATGGGGCTCCCGAGGGAGCACGAAAACATCGGGAGTTAATGTCACCACTAAGCATATGTTTTTGGGGTCCCTGCACATGACAAACTCCAGACGCAGGCTTTGAAACTGTCGTCTGTTAACTAAAAACATTTCATTGAGCAAAAATGTATCGGCTGCTACTTTTTGAAAAACATGTTTTCATAGTTTGATAGAAATGTTGGCTTAAGTCTTGCTTAATACTATGACGAGTCGTTCTATTAACGAAATATAATTCATTGTTATGAAGTTTTATTTCAAACGCAGCATTCACGTCAGTTTTCTCATTTTATAGAATGAAAGATACGTATGTGCTATCAGTGTGCTCAATTCCCCGTAGAATAGAATTGAAACATATGGTGTGTACATCATTTATTTCACGCATGTAAAAATATGTCATATGTACACATTATATAACAGATATTGAGTAGTTAGATTCATTAAAACTGTGTCACAAACATGCGAAAATCTTAAGTGTCACCAATGAATGAAGAAGTTACAGTTTAGATAAATACGCTTTTCTTGTGCTCACGGAGACCTGAGTTAGAATCCTACCCTTTCCAGTATAATGTTCTTCTTGTAATCATAAAGAGCGTTTCTTTAATCATATTTTTGCCGGTACTGATGTGAAAATCATTTGATATACATGAACATGTATACGTACATGCATTTTGAAGGCAATCATGATAACCTGAAAAAAGGTAATTGGACCCGTGGAGTTGTTCCCGTAGCGATGCCGTTTCCGGATCGATACCAACGTGACTTTAAAAACTAAGAGATGTATCATTTACAATGTCTCAATCCTTTATGTACCAATAAGATGGGTATAATTACACAAAGGTTTACATATTTGTGTTCCTGACGGGTGTATCCCTTTGAGGAATAGGTTAAAGCTGTCATTTCTTAAAAATCACACACAATACAGTGTACAATGTAGGCAATACGTGTCTGTCACTGGAAGGATTCAATCTCCAAAACGATCCTCTTGAAATTGCGTTACTATCTTTTGTAAAAAAATTATTGTGAATTTTTACTTTTTAAATTGAATATTATAATATTGCAATGAATAGTATATCATTTAAAGCTTGATTTTACAAACAAGTTCAAATAAAAAAAAATACTTAAGACATAAAATCGCTACATAACAAAACTTACAACACCACATATGACACATTTTATACATTGGTGGTAAAAATAGATAAATATTTATAAAAAGGGAGTGCGCAATAATACGTGTACGCGCTCCGATTTATTGAAATAACAATCACCACCTATAATTCATAACCATTTCAACACATTGTATCAAAACAAGAAATAAGAATCTTTCTCGCTGGTTTTACTTTTCGTTGTCATTGCGTCAGTCATAAAGTATTAATCAACCCTCGTAGATTTTGTTTACAACCTCCATTTCACCATCGTATTGTACACAGTCGAGTTTCAGATCATCCCTAGTGATGTTCCCGTCGCTAACTCTCTGGTCCTACATTCGACTAGATTGTCATCCTAACTGCGGGCACAGTTTGAAATTTCTCTTCTCTTCACAGCTTGCCTCGCCATTATAGAAAATAACGGGGCAGACAACTGTACGCTGTCGTTTGTAATGATCTGTCAATGCGACTTTACGAACATTAACAACTTGAAACAGCTCCAAGAACAATATTTACCCGCAGAATTATTAGATCATGTCCGTCATTAATTCTACCGGAAGGTGGCGCTTTATTGTGTCACGTGCTAATGCTCTTAGAAGCGTGCATGGAGCGTGTGGGGGTCTATCTAACTAAAAATGACATTAATTTCTACTCGACGTGTCTCCGCATTCCGCAGAATAACAACATCCATTTGCGCACGTGCTAAACCGGAAATAAAGTCTCACAGATGAACATTATTTTGATTGGACAATTGTCAGAAACAATAGACAAGGTAGCCATCAGTATTTCCGAGGACAAGTATCTCCGTTTCCGTTGATGAAATCTGATAGCTTAACACTTGCTTTATAAAGAGGCCCCTAGTGACAATTAAGGACAAATTAAGGAACAAAGCGGAGAAGATATTGCTGTATCTCCGTGCTGTTAAAGTGTAATTAATCAAACGTTTATTTACATGCTTGACATTGTTATCAAATACTTGAAAATGCAATAAATACAATGCAGAGCTGATTTTTTAAAGAGTTTGTTGTAACAAATCACTGCTTTGTCACGAACGATAATGATACAGGGGTAGCTGAATGTACGCACGTTTTATTTGAAACGCTTTTAAAATTTTAAATCTTGAAATATTTGGCCGATGAGTATAATCATTTCGATCGTGGAAACTGTGTATATTTTATAAAGATTTTTTCATATTTTTTTCAAAGAACAATTTCTATCAAATCTTATTAACCAAATAAAGACAGACACTTTTACATCGATTTTTTAAAGTTTACTCGAAGTCCAGTTATATAAAAAAACTGCAAATTTCATCTTGAAAAAGACATTCTCGGTTTAAAATATTTCTTCAACAGTTTGGATAATTAGAAATGGATAGAATGAGGCTCCCTTATTATTTTTCAAAATACGTGAGTGCGTCATCAGAAACCACACTTCTATAATGATTCATATTCAACATGTATCATTTCATACCTGCTTTAATACACAATATAGAAATTATTGGAATTTAGTGTAGTCGAACCGCAAACAACTGGAAGGCGTCGCGTTGTACACATGCGAATAGTTTCTCCTTGTTTAATATCGATCAGATCATTTTAATGACCTTTTGCGTATCATGTTAAACCAATAAAAACTTTTATAATTAATAAAGCGACTTCAAACAAACTTTATGATCAGAAAAATGCATTGTTATTCAAATACAGAGGTGAAATCATTTCAAAACATAACGGTTCATAATGTGGACGTTGACCAGATGTCAGTTTCCCGTACGATGTCGGTACGGAACCAGCTAATAGGCTGGCGTTTAGTGTTATCTCAGTATCCGGCTGCTGTTTTCCTGTTTGATTTACGGACTGGAATCCGGTTAGATCTTTTTCATCTGATGAAACTTTGCTACGTTTATGACTTCAATCCAAAACGTTCTCGCTTTCAGTATGTTGTTCAATGGTATAATATGTTGCTGGGTGCGAATTAATTCGTTTCTAGTCTGCGATACAAAATCTAAATTTTACTTGAGACCCAAAGTTTATTAAAAAAAGACATTACGGCCTGGAGCGTTTGTAAGTTAATCTGAAGTTCTGAGAAAAAGTCACGTAGACTGGTTCTCTGTTACCAAATATGAAATCTAAGTGATTTTGACTTATAAGTACGCGAACCAATCTTATGTTTCGAATACTTCAATACAAATCATTGATGTTGATCCACAATTATGTTTATATATATATTAATAAATGGAAACATATAAGGATTAATTCGAGGCGAGTAAAAATATTTTTCTGCTTTTTGTATGGAGACGAAGTTTTTTCGCAGTCTTTTCATCGAAACGAAAATAAAGGCAGAGAGAACGACACGCACGAAAAAATGGAATTTAAACCTTGACGTGTTGTTTTTATCTTATCATGACAGTAAAATTATAAAATGGCATGATAGATATGATACTGAGAGTGTTTAAAAATCATCTTAATCCCCATGGTTCACAGAGTAAACAGTAGTCAGAACCCCCTTATCAGATTTAATGTTCAAACGAATGCCATGGAGCTTCTTTAATTCGGACATAGCCGATCAAGGCGAAAGTCCGGTCTAGAAGGGATTCCGGATTGAGGGGCTTTTTTATTTCGGAAAAAATGTTTGTAGTTTACAGTTTATTGTTGCACTCAGCTCAAGATATTGTACGAAAGATATTTAATAAAAAGAATCGGTACCAACGTATTTGTACAGTTTAAGGTATAAATAGGAAGGACTACAAAGCTACCACTGTTGAATACACGGGTGAACGAACTGATCTGAAAAAATGTGAGAATATCCCGGTTAAGTGTATTTCAGCGAACTGGATTTTTTGACGGTGCTAGAATTGTTTCTTAGCTCGGAAATTGAGAACTGTCGTGTCTCTTACACAGTTTTTCCCCGTCCTTTCTGTCAACTTTAATTTGTTCAAAAGGCTATTTCAACGGAATTTAACAGAACACGGGTCCGTAACAAAATGAAAGAAAACGCCACAATTGGTGGCCAAATACAGAAATATCTTTAACTAGAAAATTAATGAAATCAGTTTAAATATGGTGGTTTACAATTTAAATTAATTTAAGCCCCAAGAGATGCGCTATTATCACTTTAAAATTAACTCTGCTTTGATTTAAATTAAATTGTTCGCAGCAATTATCCTAACTTTTATTTCATTTACGAAAACTAGTTTTAATGAATTAAATTTTAACCAGAGGAAAGCCAATTGACCGGACTGCTCACTGAGTAATGAATTAATAAATTGATATTTAAGAGACGGGTAAAAAACGAATAAAGTAAGTTTGCTTGAAGACTGCAATTCTAATTTAGACAGATATGCAAATGTATTACAATTGCAGATCATGTTTTGTGGGCTGACATGTTGATAATGTTTAAACTATAGTATTTTATGGAAATGCTATGACTTTTTTAAGGAAATAAAATAGCCATTCTTCATTTATAAGCCTTTATTTTTATACAATTTGAAAAATGGATTGAAGTAACCGGTTTGGATATTGTTAATTAATATTATATCACTGCCTCACGGCGAATCTTTTTTTTTTTACTAATGACATTTTTATGTCACATGGTTTCTTGGAAGCTAATCGTACACCGCGACGCAGATAGCCAAAAATGCGGCACCTACTTCTGTATGCAAATTAAAGACTTAATATGAAGTGGCGTTAATTATAATGAATACCCTGTCTAGTATTGTCTTGAAAAGATCATCTTTAATTAGAACAATTATTTAGGCTCATTTTTGACTTCAAGAATCGTCAATAGCTCGCAGTCTCATTCGGGAAAACGCGACGAAACAGGTGCGTTCCTAATTACATTACTCGTATGTGCGTTCGGAAAGCTTGCTGATTTTACGTTTATTTTCGGCAATATTTCACCAATACGCGGCACTAAAATATTTAAATATTTGAAATCGGTATGAAATATTTGACATTTAAATGTCAAATAGAATGAAATGTGGTTTCTGTTTAAGACAGTTTTTCAAACTAAGAAAGTTTCTTTATTAGGGGAAGAAAAGAGCAAATGTTGTAACAGTAATGGAGGCATATAGAAAGAGTTGAACAAAATATTTCGCAGACCAACACATCGAGGTTTTTTACTGCCATGCGCTTATCGGTCGTAGACAGATAAACTAACTCTATAGATGGGTAGGAAAAGCACGTGAATGAGGGTAGCGGAGACAGGCAAGTTAGGCTGATGAAAATACATGAATAGGCATTAGAGTTTAAAAGAAGACAGATGAACCAGACATGGTTTGTAAGATGTAGTAGGTAGGACGAAATTGTGAGGGAAGAATAGGGGGTGCATGCAATTAATACGAACTCGAGAGCCATTGGGTCTAGGACACGGGAAGCAAGCAGCGGTTTATTACTTCACCGTAATCGGGTTAACTATACAGTGTTAATTGAAAATATGGAATAAAGGAAGGTGGAGTGATGGTTTTAAGAGAAGAAACTAGAAGATGCGAGTGAAGACATAATAAGTAGTGAAATAGATGTAGCGAAAGATAGAGAAGGCTGATAATGGAGTCAGGAATGTAGTTTGGGATTACGAAATAGGAAGTCAGGAGAGGAAGGGCATGGAAAACTAACAGTAGCAACACTGACGAAGAAAGGATGACGTTACAACTTGTAGAAATGTTTTCCAAATACTAGTTTATGTTATAGAAGTTTATAATATTGTTCATCTGTCTGACGAATGTGTCGGAAAGATGTATTACGTACTTTTTCTGATGACGATTTTTTTTCAAGCGTTTGTCCATTTGCGAGATATCATCTATGGTATAAGTATCAGACAATTGTCTCAAACATAAATCTAGAATTATAGAATCTCTCAATACCCTTTTACTGGGAGTTATCTCAAACAGCGAACATAAATGGCTAAGTTCTGTCTTGTGAGTCCAACTCGATTACATCTAGAAATAAATTATTCATGACTGACACCAAACGTGTCATCATGGTCGTTCTTGATTACCACAGTAACGTCGGCTGGCGCTCACTGGTCAAAATCTATTATAGAATATTGTTCCGGGCAAAAATCGTACAATTATGAACCTAATCGTTAATTTGGGGTGTTTTGTGAGCAAACTATATACATTTAGTTTGGTCAGATATTCACAGACACACGTTTCAGTGTGACAATGAGCACAGTTTGAAAAAAAAAACACCGCAACAATATCTGCTATCATTTAAAAAAACTAAATATGATAAAAAATAACCATGTGTTCGCGTTTCTCAGGACTTTTCTTTGTTCTATTTCTTTTTTCAATAAAAACATTTTTCTGTTGTTGTTTTTTTATTTCTGACCTTTTTTAAGATAAGTTCCCCGCAGATGCACATCAAGTTTTCTGCTTCTAAAATAACAGTCAACTCTGATATTCCGTCAGGACCCTTAGGGAAGCGCGTGTTTAATCATAGACTCCGTGTATTTGCTCACTGAATGATTGTATTGAAGCGAAAAGAAGTGTTTAAATAACAAAACTTATAATCAATATTCTAAAAGGTGACAAAATCTAGCCCTTATATATGCATAGAAAACAAATTATTTGCCGTATGAATTCAAGCATTACCGTCATAATTGATCTGAAGCTCAAACAATTCACTATGTGCTCTATTCATGGACTGTTTATTTAATTATTTCACTCGCTAATTCGATATTTCCTATCGTAACTGTATCACAAACCAACACCACCTCCCGTTTCTTGTTATGTTAAGCTAAGATTAAGGGCGCTTGTGATTATGGGTTTTCTTACAGAACGTGATATGTTTAATGAAAGGTTTCTGGTTACCCTCGTATTGTTATAGAAGACGAAATCCATCGTGAATCTTATTAGTTTACAATGTCAACGCTCTAAGCAACAGTCAAGCTTACAGTTTTTTTTTCAGACAAAAAATAGGAAAGTATTATTTTAAAATCCATGGGTCTCTGGCACAGTCAAAATATCCACGGACTTGATATAAATTAACACCGATACGTGCATGACATATAAAGAATTTTAACTTAGGGTGATAATGTTTAGTGAAATACCCAGCAGAGCACTCTTTGGTCATTGTACTCTGATTTGTTGCTTTTTATTAATTGGGGCATGCAAAGTCCAAAAATGTATTTAACGAACGTAAACATCAAAGAGGTGATATAAAATTACCTAAAGTACCATGAAACTATATTTTATATTAAAGTTTACCGCCTTATCTTGTCAGCAGTGTTGGCATGAAAGGACATTAAATTTTTTTGAATAACTTTGTTCGCACGAATTTGTGGTATTTTATATGCAGAAATACAGGTTAAGGCGCTAAGGTAAAAAACATCATGGTTTAGGTTAAAGATATGATGTGGACTGGTTCTATAATGGGTTTTTTGTAGACTGAGTCTGTGACACAACATTGTAAAATAATGACACTTTGTTATCCGTGTGTTCTGGGACAATTTCTCAATGCACATAGCAATTGTTTAGTGAACTGTGTAATTTATGTTTTATTTTCTGACTCGTGTGAGATGAAGACCACCTGTCGTACCCCACCCACACAATCTATTCAAAGAAGGCGACCAACCATATAATACACTAAACCTATACGACTCGTTCTATCGCATTTACGTGACAGCTTGGTTTATCGTGACTTGATAATTATATAAATACGTATAAAATCTTAAATATACTGCACAAAAAATAATCACAGAAAAAAACATCTGCTATTCATTTATACAGCAATATCGGCCATGCAGTAATGCCGGCTTCCCTACGCCCATGAAAACGTAATCTAGACTCAATTGAATGAATATTTAAATATGAAAACATTATGAATATTTTAACACAAACGCACAATGCGATTCTCTCACAACCTAAATAGTTTGTCCCCATTCTCACAATAATATAATATTCATGAATGAATGACGCGCTAAATTGTGTCACTGAGGTGGGGAAGAAAAAAAACGAAAAAAATGCACGTTTACCATTGATTTTTAACTGTATAATGACGGCAGTTTGACCATAACAATAGGACAGTGTTGTCTATATTTGTTGGTTACACAATATCTGTACGTTGTGTAAGAAATTCTTTATTCCAAAAATGTACTGTAAAATGTAATGCAGTAATACGCCACTTAACGAACAATTCAATATATAGTCCGTCTCATTGTAAAGACCCCTTATTTATCAGACTTGCTTTATATAAGTCAATCCTGTGAACAAACGCCACCCTTGGGGAAGACAAAATGTGGCCTTTATTGACAGGTGGCCTTTATTCAGAGGTCAGTTTGTTGTAAATAATCAATAATGTCTTTTAAAGCATGACCTTTTTTCACCGGGTGGCCTTAATTCGAAGGTGGCCGCAAACAGGTTAGACTGTATTTCTCTATAGTCTTAACCTGATTATTGGACAACATTAAAATTGGGACCCATGTTTGTTTATGAAATACTTAAATGTTACAAAGAAAATATTTAAAAAAATATTTTGTTATCTTCCATAAATTCCAGATGTTAATTTTCTCATACGCTTTTATTTCTTTTTTTCAAAATCTATTTTACAATTCAGTTGAACAAAACGCTTCTTTACTTAGTGGATTCCAGCATGTTGGTTAATGAAATTATACATTCTATTCCCTGCGGTTTTTAATACTAGGTTATAGCCATATGATTTTATTTGCATTTTTTGTAGTGTGAACAAAAATGCAACGGATGTAGTGCTCTTAATGTTTTGAAATTGTAATGTTTAATTATAATTCATGTATACGCTGAGTTGAATCTCTAAAAGTCCACCTTATAAAACTAGATTTTTGGAAGAACCCAATTGAACCCAAGTGAATTAATTCTTATGTTTTACAATACTTACTGAAATTTAGTAATGGATGTAAGACTAGTTGATTTGTATGTATATTAAAAGTCCACCTGTTAATCAACTAAGTGTGTTTTTGATGATTTTCATCAGCGTCAAAAAATACAAGGGGGACCTTCTGAAATTCGGCCCAATTTGTACGTAAAGATGAATCCCTTTTCGTATACAAAAGTCAGAATAATTAATAATAAAAATAACGTGCTACTCGTATGAACAGAACGCGTGTCTCTTCCACCCATTACTAAAGTAACTGTGATAATTTTATCAGAAAATGGAAGGGGTGGTAATAAAGTATACTTAATTTGTTCCAGCTGTCGTATACAATGTAGATATAATATGATTATAACATGAAACGCTCGCCAGGTTTCATAGCACGCGACTAGTGACAAAGGAAGCCGACTATAGTGTCATAAATGATGCTTATATCACATTGAACTATGCTCCGAGGTAGATCGAATATAAAGTCATTAATGTGTGACAACAAGATGATTATCACTGAATTAAAATAAATCGGCGCAAAATTTTAATTTTCAAATGATATCTACGATCATTGTTTTCACGATATAATTGCTTATTGTCAAATTATAGATAACATCGGTGTCGTGTTAACGGGCAATTTTTAACTAACACCATTGTTTGTGATACAACAGTCGTTACACACCCAAAGCATTGTTTGAAATGCCAAATAGTGAATCGAATGGATTCATCTACCCGAGGGAGTGTTTTACAAAGTTTGGCCGATATTTATCACCATATTTTGTCGACATAAACGCGCGACGAATTAGTGCCGCACAAGGGCAGGATCCATTACAACACAACCCGAGAAATGTTCGATCTGTGCAACACTGATTCCCTGAGGGGCTTAAAGTTTGGTTAAATCAGTTAACTATCTGTTGATCGTCTTAAAATCAAATATTAAAATCGGTCTAGCATCAATTTCACAAACTTGAACGCAGCTTTGCCATAAATCATTTTTAATACGTTTTATTTTGTGTCGCAATGTGATTTTTCTTGTGTTTCAAGTAGTCGAACAACGTTTTCTGTTAAAATCCTTTTAAATGTCACGAAATCATTAAATAGATTATCCATCTAAGTTTCATGAATGCTTATTTGTCAGTTTGTGTACATGTAACTAAGGAACCGTAAACCCTCACTTAGCGGACGCTTCAATATAAAAATCACCTTTTGATAACGAGCACTATTTTTATTACCAATATTCCATGTCTTCTGCGTGTATATTTAAAATATATTAATTTTATATGATGATTATGAGACCACCTCATATGCAAGAACATTTGTAGTCTAAATGTGGTCTTTTTATCGAGGCTTTGTGACTTTTAGTTAAAAAGTCCTGATGGGCTATTTGCCTGCCCGGTCGGAAAATTGTTTAGAACCGAAAAAGTCTACTAGATTTATACACAAACAGAAACCCTCAGGTTCTAAACTGCTCTATGAAGAATATGGAGTGTAACACAATGCACAAACATATAATTTTCTACGCGAGTTTAAGACTGTATAAATTCAAATAATTCAATAAAAATGTATATTGAAACCTGATGACTTATCAAATCGGAAATGAATTTGAGATATCGCCCTAAAAGGATTGTTTAAAACGTTTGTCAATAAATTATTGTCTTCATTCTCTGTCGCTCAAGGACTTTGCCCCACCCACAGTCTACAAAATAGCAAGGATAGACTAGTTTACAGAGTTCTTTTAATGGAAATAGGATTGATTCATTTGTCAAATTTGACGACGAAAGGCTGAAAACATTGTACGAAAGTTGCTCCTGAAGATTAAAATCGTATCTGCACGTAAATGTGGTAGTAACTCCATTACTTCGAGTTTATTTGAAAGCGTGGAGAAATAAAAATAAAATATTACCGACTGATACATATCATAAAATCTACTTTCTGATCTGTGCTGTTCTGTTCATATATCTACACGCAAAATAGATAGCTAACCCGTCAGGGCGTCCATTTTTATTCGACTTGATTAAATCAATTATAAGTTCTGATATTTCAATACATATTTTACTAACAGTTCCCGCATATCAACGTTTAGTTTTTTTTCTGATGTAATTTAAACAGGATTGAAAATTATACAATTTGTATATAAGCACAAATACGGGCGATTTCTTTTGGTAGCATACAGCATTTCAACTAGTCATTATTTAGACGTCCCCGCACTTCTAATTCTAACATTTTCTTTCATAGAAAACAATAATTCTGATATTGCACCTCTTCTTTTCTCTCTTTCATTTGAATATTCAACGATTCTTTTTGTTTTATGGGCTCTTTTTAGTGGTGATACTGGTGTATTTTAGTTTAGAAAAATCACTCGAATTTTTAAGATGACTAGTCGGTCGATTGCAAACTGCCTTTGTCATAATTTCATATCAATGACAACGCACATAATTCTGCGTGTTTGACCTAAAAGTACCGACGGATATAAACCTTTGAGTTATTATAAGAAAGTGACAATTTTTATAAAGGACGATAAAAAAGTAATTATTTTTCGGACTAATAAAACGTTTTATCAAACCGACTAACAGCCGGTGTCAATGTAAAAGGTGATGAAAGTGTGTTATGGTTGACTGGATCGCCAGATGTATACAAGTTAACATATGTTAGTCGGGTGAGATATCCCGGCAATTATGCAATTATACCAAATAAACACCAATAAGCCAGCAGGTTGGTTTAAAAGTACCGACAAAAATTCTTTTAATGGACACTTAACTTAAACATGTAAAATAAACAGTTATTTAAACAGCGAACTCAAAGCTCCGCAGACATCGAACGTATTAGGCCACGCGATTGGCGGAAAAAGGAAATCTCGCTGTACTATTGGTGATGAATTTCTAACCACGTGATCTTCCTCGACTAAAACAGGTGCATTTCCATTGATGGAAGCGATATTGGAAAAAGCCGTATTCGTTTCGTTATTCATAATCGGCTCATTTAGTATTCTAAGACTTAGTGATACAAGTTGAAAATTAAAATTGGATTTTAAGAGAAGTTTAGCAAATTGTATACTTGTAAAATTTTTGCTGTGCGAGTGAACGAAAAATCCAGTTATGGACGTAGTTAAACAGAGTTTTGGGGTTGGAATGCACCCGCCACTTAATCCTGGACATATTTCCGGACGATATTCCCCTCCGTACAGACCCCCGGAACGGATGCGATGCATGACTTCCTCGGCGGTATGTACATTCTATGTCTACTTTCAGAGGTAGTAAACAAAACGAGATGATTTCTAGCCAATTTTGTCGTCTCAACGAATCATGAATAAATGAAAACGTATCCAGATCTCTCCCTTTTTAATCACCTTATTAGTGATTCTGTGCCCGACTGTGGTATTATTTGCGGTGTTTCATATTTTATGAAGTAACGTTTCATCCTCAATCAGTCGGAGAAGAGTGTTATTGTTACCTAGAATGGAAAGTTACGAGGATTACATAAAATAAAATAAGGATTTTTAATTGATAAAATGTGTACAAATGGATGTACGGGCGCGCGATCTGACCAAATTAGGTAATTGGTGCAAATAATCAGTTAGTTCTTTGTTTATTTAAGCAATGGGGGCGCTGTTTTTTCTGATAATATTTTATAATAAAATATTAATTAATTTACAAGTGTCAAGTGACGTGACGCACGCCCGACAGGACAAGTCTTTTGAACTTTTTTATTTAAATTTTCAGCGTTGAATTGAATGGTAAATCGTCGTATTGTGTTACGTTTGGTAATAGATACCTCATATCTGTGATCAAAATCTGCTTGCATTTACATTCCATTTATTAATTATTCATGCGGATATCTTTTGTTAAATTGAAACAATCAGTATTGTGATTGCACTATTGCGATAGTACTGGACTTAGAACACAGAATAATGTCCGAAGATACTATATCTGTGAAACATCATAATGAATGTCTTTAAGATGTACATTAATATTCGGCTGGTACTGCTTTAATATAAAACTAATTATAGAAAAAATATAATAAAAAAACTAAAATTGCAATCATTTAGGACCGGAAGTGCAGGTGAAATGAACGAAGACGTATAATGCTGACTACAATCGGATTGACCCCTGATTCGTTTGTGCTGCACATTGGTCTCGGAAAATGTAATTTCTTAAGAAAAGAAAGGCAATAAGGAAATCGGTCGATAATTTGTCACATTTTGGAAGTAAAATTGAATATAACATGTGCTCTGTTGTGAACTTTTACAACATTAAGTTGACTAATGGAACAGACGAAAACCATCACATTTTAACACAAGCCGTCGAGATCTTAAAATTAGTTTCTTGAATCAATTTAATGAATGCCTAGGCGGAAAAAAATAGAACATATTTTCCCTTGTTTTCTTCCGTAATTTTATTCCAATGCTCTCACATAAATCTAAGAATATTTCAAAATATGAAATATTCCCGATATATACTTATTAATGTATTTAAAAAAACTGATTATATCGAAGTATTCCGAATTTGATTCTTAGGAACTTATTTAAAATCTTTGAAAAAAAAACACTTTTTTCTGTAATATTTTTTTCGCGATCCTTGTTACATTTCTAAGAATACTGAAACGACGCGTTTTAATCATGATTTATTTTCTTGTTTTTCCAACATGAAACATTTTTCGCGTGACCAGGTGAAAATGAAAATATTGTGTCTGCAACACGCATTGATCAGAAAGTATTGATTGAACATCATATTTGCAATTATAGAGACCTGTATTTCCATTGAGTTCAATCTATCGTGGTCTTGTATTTAATGGGTCTCAGTAATTCTAGGTGATTACAGAAGTATTTTTCTCTTCCAACTGTTTTGTTTGTTTTCGCACGAGTTTAAGCAAACAATATTTCGATTTCATATCATTTTCTACATGAATTTGTTTCAAATAAAATCATATTAATTGCTGGGTTCATAGATTTAATCAGCATTCACATGTCTGTGGGATTATTCTCTTATTAATGTAAAAAGTTGTGTCACACGGATATCAATCAAGTGGTTGTAATTTGTTAATGTTTAAATGCTAAAAAAACGTACACAAGAATTTAATTAAGGAAATAGAACCGTTTTCCAGGTGAAGTCAGTTGCGTTGGAAATCAGTTCACAGGCAAATTAAGTTAATGAAGTGGGTTTAATTCTGCACATTTGTATTTAAATTTATTCATTTGTCTTTTTCCCATATGCATGATCGAATAGCTAAATATTGTTATTATACACATCGATACTGTATGATTTTTTATTCCAAGACCAGAAATTTAAATACCAAATTGGATTGTTTTTACTGATTACATTAACAGAATCTTTACGTTTTAAATAGGTAATGTGGATCGTATTAATTTCAAAGCATTTTTTAAAAATGTTTGATATTTGCTATATTGAAATATTTGTTCGACCGGCATAAACAAAAGTGTTCCGATTATACAACGAAGTTATTTTCTACGTAAGACACGTTGGTTTGGAACAATGGTTCAATTATTCATGAAGTAATTTTACCCCACGGACCATGATTTTAATATTATCTAGGACGAAATGTGATCATAATACACGAATGTGTTAGCACGAACAGTTAATTCTATTCTAAAAAAAGTATAAATAAATGGATGTAGCTACTCCATCATATAATTCATTATATCAATTACTAAATATATATTTATGCCACTAAATATTATCATCCGAATAAAATTGATAAAAAAACAATAAGATTAATATTTTTTAACCTCAATGTCACAGAAAAAAACAAATAAAAGTATTCACTAGACCATCTAACCAGAGCCCATTTTAAAAACAATCTTGAAATATACATTTTGTATTATGTATGAAAATCAAGATGCCGGATACAGTGATATATATTCTATAGATCTGAACTGGACGGTCAAATACCTTTCTCAAACAAGTATAACAATTGTTAACAAAAACATTCGTCCCAACGTCTGTTCTTTATACCAAATCAGATTTATTTTCGCTTAGTAGAAGTTAACTCAAATCTATACTGTGTTTTTAAAGTCGCGATTGTCTGTTGAACCAGGATGATGGCTTGGGGCTACTCACAAAGTCATTCATTTTGTGACATTAGAAAACACATTTTAGTTGACAAATTCCTTGGAAAACTGTCGCCATATTGTAACTACCAAATTTGTACAAAATTAGACTTTTTCCCAAAATAGTAACGGTGAAATTTTAAGCTGATTTTATTCTTGTAGAAAACTTGAGATTAAAAATTTCGATCACTGAACGTAAATTATGTGAGGCATATTCATTTATCTTAGAGGTGATGGATTGGGTTTGAGGACTGGTGGAAAATTTAGGTCTCATGTTTGTTTATAACACAATTAACTACAAACGCATTGGTTTCATAGATTTATGAAATACATCCTGATCGAGTAGAATGATATGCGGACACTATAATTACGGTGAAATCTACGTGGAACGTAATATTCGACTGATGTGTTTGATGTAGTATCTGTCCGTATCACAAAATATCTTCAATTTGTTACACATGTATTTATTGTTGTATGATGATATACATGACGTAGATAAAATTCTGTTCTGTTTTGTTTTGTTCTATTCTATTCTATTATCTTATGTTCTGTTCTGATCTGTTCTATTTTGTTTTGTTTTGTTTTATTCTATTCTATTATCTTCTGTTCTATTATCTTCTATTATCTTCTGTTCTGTTCTGTTCTGTTCTGTTCTGTTCTGTTCTGTTCTGCTCTGCTCTGCTCTGCTCTGCTCAGCTCTCTTCTCTGTTATTCTATTCTGTTCTGTCCTGGGGTTCGTAAACACGTAATAATGTTGTTACATATATAAAGTGGACAGCTTTATACGTTTTCTTGTTTGAATCAATATTCAAAGTCTAATATTAGACTTATTTCAATATGGCGTGTAAATAGAACCATTGATAATTATATTTATTTGATATATTTTGTCGATCTGATGATTAAACACCGCCATAAACAATGTTGCATTGAAATAAAAAAATAAAAAATCTAGAATGAGGGTCAAACTAAATCTGATCCACTCACAAGCGTGCGTTTGTTTCCTCGCTTGTGAAAATGCGTGGAAAATATATGTATATACATGTACCTCTCTGAACGTATTCAGGTCTAGTTCCCATACATAGATGTGTATGAGATATTGGTAGTCTGTGATAAATTATTAACAACTGATTCAGTACAGTTATTTTGTGCGTATTTTGTGCGCACTTTATAGCTTATTCTTTACACATACAACCCGGGCAAAAAATGAATAAATGAATCTCAATTTAGTTCGATAAAGTTAAAGTTTTATCATAATTAATACAGCGAAAATTTGGATATAAAACAAACGCACTCTGCTTGACTTGCATACTTACTGTACGCATGTACATGTATGTACATATATATAAGAACCGGTATTTTATTTTGTTAGGAATGAATACACATATATTTTCAATTTAACTGATGTAAATTAACCGTACGGATATATAGTGTTGTTGCATTTTAATAACAATTGTTTATAAGAAAACACCATTTCTACGGGCGAAGTGAGTCGGTTAGACACGCATATCGTAAAAATACGGTTATCCCTGAAAAATGAACAACAGTATTCAACCAATGAAACCTTGAAAGAAAATAATTTGGTTATTTATTCTACATGATATTTAATGAATGATACGTGTGTCAGATAACAAGCAAATGAAAGGACGTTAATTACCCCAGATCTTGCAATTTAAACCATAACATGAGTATCATGTTCAAACGATGTTAACGGCAAATATTAGGGTTGAAACGTGATGGGCCTAATATTTCGTTTCATATGGAGGCCATTGCGGGTACAGAATTTCAATAAATGTCTATGACGATTTTGATACCAAAAACAAAAATATAGTTTGGAGCGGCTTGACAGTAAGCGGTCCACATTTTTATGTCACAAAACATCTATTACGATTTAGGGGCCTGTTGTATAGACATAGCTTAACTATGATAAATCTTTTTATCGCAAAAAATGCTAATGGAATGTTGAATTCCTAGATACATGTATTTACTTTTAACAGCTGAAAATCGACCCTAAAACAATCTATAGATTAAAAAGTTGTCTTTCATTTACAATCTATAGATGGAATTATTTTTTAAATTAAAAAAAAAACTGTTGTCTTGACTAAAATACGTTTATGACACGAGCCCCTGAATTCACGAAGATAAGGCCACCTTTAAAAAAATGTTGGTTTGTACTTACACGACCTTAGTTTTTAAACCTTTGCCTCATAAGCATATTTTAGACTCTTCCAAATTCTAGGCTAATATTCAAAACATTAATTATTTAATTATTTAAGAAAATTGGGTTATTTCTCTCTGACAGAGTAGGCATTTTTGTTAATGTTATGATTATACTGAAATCAAAAATTAGGAACAAAGAATGAGATTTTTTTAATCAAAATCGCTAAAAGAATTTGGGTCGGGGATTTTTGAATGAGCCTGTCGCGTACCAGCCAACCAACATTTTTTAAGTGTGGCCTGACTTTAGTTATTGTCACTTGGAAAGTTTATTTTAGAATGAGCTTATAAAGTATTGCATCAAAGTTAACTTTGTACTATCAAGTAAATGATAAAATATAACCAGAAAAAGCATACGTAATATCACATAAACGGAGACTAATTCCTCAATTGATCAAATAATCAAATAATAAATTATTATCCGGCTGACCCGTTTGTTAACAAACAGCAAAATATGCTGGTTTAACATTTCCATCAAAATCAATTGAGCGCAGATACATTATGTCACATCGTAACTGGTACGTGTAGATAGTCATTTGACTAAAAAACCCGGAGGCTTCCCTTTACTTGAACTGTTTCGTAATTATGAAAAAATTAATATCTTTTAATATTCACCAATTTAATACACTATATGTTCTTGTAAAATATATGGAGTTACATAATTGTTGAACCATATGGCTAAAGTCTCATCTAGGTACTAATGTGCACTTTGGATGCTCTGTGGGTGGAGCTACTATATGGACTTTGTGACCACGCCCAGTTCTTGAAAACAGCAAATATTACAGACATATATTGACATACCATATTTTACATCAATAAATAACCACGTGACTTCACAGAAATTCTCAGACATACATCGACAATATTTGCAGACAGTGTGCATGTATGACGTAAATACATGTTTATGTTTGAAAAGTTTGCATGTGGCTCAGTTTACAGAAAAAATAAACAAAAAAGAAAACACTTAGATTCTAGGATCTGCAGCCATTGTCACCATCCAGTGTCTTTCAAGGTTCACAAGCACGAACATAAACTAAATTCCCAGCATTATTTACATTGAACAATTTTATATTTTCAGGGCAACTTTTTTGGAGGATTCGAGGACGGGCTGCTGGCCCGGGCGGAGGCTTTGGCCGCTGTGGATATTTCAAAATCACCCCAACATTCCATGAAACACGATGGTTTATATGGCCACACGGCCGGGGACTTAGGTATGCACCAATCTGGGCCATCAAGACAACAGATGCAGATGCACGGTCCACCGTCATTCGGACCGTCTGATTCAATGCTTGACCAGCTGTCCACGAACACTGGCATGCCGCTGCCGGGCATGCCAGACCATCACAACATGGCCAACGTCAGCTCTCACCACAATCACCATCAAATGTACCCACCCATGTACTCTCATCAGTCCCCGATGAATCACCCACATCCACATAACATGCCTCCACATCATCAGGTTCATCACTCAATGCACGATACAGAGTGTGATCCCCGGGAATTGGAAGCTTTTGCTGAACGATTCAAACAGCGTAGAATTAAGCTGGGAGTTACGCAAGCAGACGTTGGATCAGCTTTGGCCAATCTTAAGTTACCAGGTGTGGGGTGTTTGAGTCAAAGTACAATTTGTAGGTTCGAATCGCTGACTCTTAGTCATAATAACATGATTGCTTTAAAACCTATTTTACAAACATGGTTAGAGGAAGCGGAGAAAGCTGCGCGTGAAAAGAAAGAGGCCGAACAGAATGGACTTATTTCTGCGGCTGATAAAAAGAGAAAACGAACATCTATCGCGGCCCCCGAGAAACGCTCCCTGGAGGCTTATTTTGCGGTGCAACCACGGCCCTCGGGGGAAAAGATTGCTCAAATTGCAGAAAAACTTGACTTAAAGAAAAATGTAGTGCGTGTTTGGTTTTGCAACCAACGACAGAAGCAAAAGAGAATGAAATTCTCAGCGGTGAATGGACACTAATTACCTACCGGGCCAATCAAGTGGTACTGATATTTTAAAAAAAAGAAACGAATTTTTTTTCGCGAGATTTTTTCTATTATAAAAAATATTGATGCAATAAGATTTTCACTCTGTACATAAATTTCATATTTTTATTTGTACATAACTGTATGTGTACATATGCGCGTAAAATCAAATTAATATGTGTGTATTTATCTTTACTGTCATTATGTGCAATAGAATAGTGCAATGATCACTAAGTAGAATAAAATACACACATAACTTGTACATAAAATAGATGTCTCTTTAAAATGCCGTTAATTTACAGATATCTACATTTTATTTAATATTTATAATTAAGTTATTACACGAGAACGTATATTTATTTTATTATTTTTCTTTTGGTGATGATAGCTCGAATATTTTTTAAAAGCTTTTCCAACCGAATTTGAAACATTCCGCAAATAAAATGTTTTTTGAAGGGACGTAACTCTAGATTTATTTTCGAAATCTGTGATTTCCATACTGATTTGACACTTATTACGACTAAAATTAAAGTCTTTGTGTATGAATGATTTAAACGTGGACTTTTTTATCAAGAAATATTTGGTTTGGTCTTCAGAAATGTTGAAAAAATCTTTGGCTATAGTAACGTTGTTGAAATACGTTACACGGGCTATTCAAAGCTTGAACGATAGCTGTGCTGTATTAAAGTTATTATTTATTAAACATCAACAATGTAAACATTTATGATCTTCATGTAACCCGTAAAGTGAGTGACTTAAAGTGAAAGATTTTATCGTTATAACATTTTGATGCCAATTAGAAGTCAATGCCCCTTAACACTGTTTGTTATACAAATAAATTAGTACATGCATTATTTTCAACATGTAATCAATATTGTGTTGATATTACATAATCACGTGTTTTTTGTTTTCTGTGCTCAAAATCAGATAATGTTATTCAAGACGACCAATTATTTTTTCAAACAATCGCATGTTAGTCTTCTATTTAATGTTATTTTTCATGTAAAACTTTTTCTAAAAACAGAACAGTTTCGTGTGGACATTTAAATATTATTGAGACAACAAAATTCATTTCTAACACAGATATTATTATTGTTATATAGAAATATTAAATTTTACTTAATTTTGAATAACTCAGCTATTGATAGAATAGTTTTCATTATTTTTCTCCGTTCAAAAATAGGTCAAATATTTTTTTGTATCAAATTCCGACAAAACTTTCTCAATACAGTTTTCTGTATATATAGTATTTTATTGACATAAAAATTCCTACCAACTATCGATTACTACACAATTAATTATTTATTAGTTATCTTTTGTGTAGGTAATTGATTGTACCCATGAATAATTTATTTTTGTGTCTACTTTATAGACTAACGACGATTGTACGACCAAACATCATACACCGAGAATAAGAATAGAGATATCTTTACTGTATAAATGTGTACACATAAAACTCGCTTCAGTGTTAAAATATAGAAAATTGTAATGAACAAAGCATGACACGCATTGACGACAATAAACTCCGTGTTTGAAGTTAAGCTAAAGTAGCCACGATTCGGTCTAATGAAAACCCCTCGAAAAGTGCTTTTTGTAAAGTAAATTTTGTAAAGTGATTTACGCTAAACACATGTACCTTGATATACATGAATTCATTTTGGGGCTAAATTTAGCATTTTTGAAATGAAGTATTATGACTTGATATAATTACGTGTTTTTAATTATATTCGTGTGACGAATATTCTGGAATTATTCATTTTTTTTAAGTTTAAAGATGCTTGTATGCTGTTTAAGTTTTATGCAAAATCATACAACACATCTCATCGTGATTCTCATGCGTTCCTGTGCTAAAAAAAATAAGTTGCTTGTAATGGTTGGATTTTTATCAGCACTTTTATTACAAAATTCTTATAGAAAGTTTGGTTTGAATATCAAAATTATTATCATAATAATTATTCGGAACACCTTGCTCATTTACCTTTGATAACGAAAGCGCGATGCATTCCGAATGCATAACACATGCACTTCATGGCAAAATAATGTTCTTTATGGCAAAATGATTCCTTCCTTACATTTTCATATGTATACAAACCACTAAATATTTGAGATACTAGTAACCATTTGTCGAACAAACATCCTAAACTATTTTTTCCATGAAATATTTAGCATATTATTTAAAAACATGGCATACATACTATATCAGGGTTTATTTATTAATTTGTAGATTTTTTGTAGCATTTTTAAACAAAATCCTTACATAATTAAAATTGCACGAATACAATACTTAAGGACAATTGTTTTTTGGCATCATTTTTTGCTGACACATTCTCAAAGCCCATATTGTCATGTAGTAACAATAAATACCTTACATTATTTATGATTTCAATTTCACTAGTCAGTACGATAATATACTAGTCATAATTTACATCGCAGGAACAAAATATTGTTTTGAAAATATTTTACAGTTTATATTCTGTCTCAATTTCACTGTTGTATTTTTTTTTAAATGTTTCGTCTCAAGAAATATTCAAAGCTTTGTGATCACAAAACTATTACACGGGGATTTTTATACTGAGAAAGTGGAAAACTATAACATTTTTTATTGATATGTTTGGAGACTTCATTCCTGCTTTGACTGCTCATTCTAAAATGGTTTTGTGATTTCGAGGCTTGGGTGTGATTATTTACGGCAATGTTTCTGTCGATTTTGAATGTTTTAAATTCATACTGAGCGATGTTTTCTTGTCACATTGCTCTAAGCGACTTTCATGTTATATAACTGTATGGTACAATAATTTCGTTGACTGTTTTTATATATTTTCATTTGTTATATCGAATTAAAATATTTGCGTACAAAGTCGGTGTCTTTTGATTCTCTGTTAGCATACTTGTACAAATAATTTAAATTCTTAAATTATCGAGTGCACATGCGTATTCATGTAAAAACTGGTACGATTCGGACTCCTCGGTCAATACCGCAATATTGATGCATTTTGTTAACAGAGGACATCCGATTGCTATCCAAATATATATTTCTTCTAATGCGCATGCGTATTTCGTAATATGTATTAAGACCATTATCTTAACCATGATCATTATACTTGCCCATATGGGGAAACAAACCCAATAAGGTAATCATGATTATTCGACGATACACAAAGTGACCTTATTTTCCAATTGTACATACGCAATACATGTATAGCTATACATAGATTTTGTTTCTTTACCTTTTTAACATACTGAAAAATAATGTGAACAAAGTTTTGCTATAATTTTTACAATGCATTCCACCTTTAGACGTTAGGCAGATATTCGAAGTATAAAGTTTAGTCCCATGTCTGATTTTTGGCCCGGTATACCACAGTCGACAAATTTCGGCTGAAATCGTTATTTTCCGCAATAGCTTGAGGCCTACAACAGAAATGACCGGGATAATTCGAGTAGAGGCGTAATGAGTACTTCAAATTAGGAATTAATTGTAGTATTTATCAATTATCAGACAATGGGGACAAAAAATTGTTACAATATCAACCTTTAAAATCTAGGTGGTATTAACCTTATGTTGAGCTTTACAGTCAATACATTTTCATCAAATCATTGCCTGGAAACTAATAAATTATATCACTCATTATCAGAAAATAAATGACATAAAAATAATCATATTATGAAATAGGAAAGTGCATTTTTAACAAAGACATCGCTATATTATTACCTCAGTATAGAGCATATTTGCACTAATATGATAATTGGTTCTCAATGTTTAGGTTATAGCCGCGAGAGATACGACAGACTATCATACTTTGTGGCAGATGCATATTTCGGCATGCAATTCATTGATGCAGTAATTTTCGATATCATTTAATTGTCGTTACACGGCGAAGAACATCAAACAGAAACACAGACAATGGTAACACAGAACACTAAAAATTGTCAGAGGATCATCAGGACCGAAGCCAATCCATTACAAAATAACATGAGAAGTGAGGTGTTGATTTGAACATAAAAGCCGCTCAGACTAATCTAATTAAAAGCAAATTACTTAAAGAACCAGTCTCCGGCTCCAACAGTACTGTTTCGGAAAATATGCCATACCACAGGGGCTAGAAATGGAATATTTGGAAATTTTCGAACATACCGAAACGGTGTCCCAGGATAGACATTAACTTGGAACGCATGTATATAATTGAGTGTGCTAAAGGTCAACGGCGCCGGACTTTTGAAAACTAGGATTGTCCTAGAAAACGGACCATGGCTTCATTACGTAGACTTGCGTTAACCAAGAGAGCGATTTCTGTACTAAATATCTTGGTGCCTATTATTTATCGATTTTTTCGCGGGTCTAATATTCAGTTGCTAAATGTAAATGAGTGATATACCTGCATGATTTGTTAGTTTTAGACAACATATTAACCGTGAAATGTCTCATAGTATCCGTAATCCGTTAATACGAACGCACCATTAAACCAAACTTCAGTAATGCAAATTTCGCGAACAAATCTAAATATGAATACACATTGCTTCGCATGTTTTGCAAACAAGTCATCTTCAAACGATTTCAATATGCAAACAAACTCCATTTAATGTTGTTAATTGCCATTTTTCGGAGCGCTAAACTTGGTGTAAATGGATCCGCCCTTGGTAGCAGCTTTGGGTATTCGGCTGACATAATGATATCTTTTGGGTATGAAAAATACAAAATGTAATCGAAAACAATATACATGAGCGTGGTATCAGTCCTATAAATAACGTGATCATACAGTCTCTTTTGTTACTTGTTCTATCATGTTTGATTGATATCTGGTACGAAAAGTAGCTGGAGCGATATCAACAAGGGCGATTAGTGGTGGGACGGATGTGTTTTTTGTGTAGATATAAAAGTAGACGCTGACATGGTATGCGTGTTAGAATGCATTTAAACAGTAAATGGTTTCCTACATGAACTTCGAAGAATCTAATCAATTACATTTTCCAAATACAGAAACACTCAACAATTATTGTGAGGTTCGCCGTCATAAGGAATAGAAAGAATGACGAACATCGCCGCAAGTCAATGAATAATGATCATAACATTACATTATAGGTGTTCGCTGTAGATGTTCATATTTCAAGACACAAGAATGGCTTTTATCACCTTTTTAACAATGTAAACAAGCTTACCACACATCATAATGTTACATGTATTGTGTCAATACATTCTCGTGTAACATTTTATGGACATAATTTTATTCAATAATGAAAATCAACGATATGAACGTGTCATTATTACAGTAGAACACGGTTATAGTGAATTTTCGGGGCCGGAATATTGACTTCACTGTCAGAACCTCGCTATATCCATTGCATTGAAGTTAATAAAGGACCTGGACGGTTTAAAAATACCTCACTATATCCGTGTTAGCGATAACTGTGTTGTACTGTAATTTGCAATAGTGCTGAATGAACAATTTACAGTATTTTGATTAAAATCTCACAATTTAAAGGAACGATCACAGGTTTGTAAGAGGAGATATTGCTATATGATTAAACTATGTACATGTATTTAGAGGTACTGATTGTGTTCTTCAACAAACTAATGCTGAAAACGTCTTCAAGTGAAAAAAATCCATTGGCTGGATTATCATTAAGTAAAATGATACTTCAGTCAGAGCTATCATTGATTGAATTTTTGCATATTGACATTTATATATCGGCAAATCATTATCGACGATTCATCGATATATTGATACATCTTTACTACTAAAACAGGCCAAATACACCTCCGAATAAAGACCAGCCTGTGGATAAGGGCCATTCTTCGAAAAACCGTCACTGATTATTTAGAACAAACTGACCTCCGAATAAAGGCCATCAGTCAATAAAGGCCACATTTTCGTCTTTTCTAAGGGTAGCCTTTATTCGCAGGTTTGACTGCACTTCACTATGTAAGTATAACTAAAATGATATTTTTCTATGCTCTTCAGAAAAAATAAACTCTAAAAGTAATTTACTTTTCAATAGTCTCAATAGCATTACTTTGAAACAAAACAGTCTTTTTAAATGGTGAGTCCCAAAACAAGCTTTTTTCCTCATTTCTAAATGCAATCATCCACTTTATAGATTCTACTGTCATTTTCTGTCAAAATATCAATTTTAAAATAAGTATTGATAATCGATCAACAGGAAAAATCGTTGATGTATCGATATCATTAGAATCAAGGACAATCATGACCACAGGTACTTCAAAACAAAACCAACCATCTATTATTTTGGTAAAAGAAAGCAATATAACAAAATACCCTAATGCCAAGCGTAAGTAACATTACTTTTAATGGAGTAATATAATGCATATTTTAAGTAATATCTTTTTCCATTGGATTTAACGCCGTTTTTTAATAATTTTTCTAATTAGTTTTCCTGGACTGTATTCTAACCAGTACTGACTTACTCTTCCACAAAGAGCCACAACTTCTCCAAATATGGAGGAAAATCGACATTTTGTCATAGGGTACAGAAGGGTATGACCTGCCGCGACCGGGATTTGAACCTGAGTCACCGGGTTACAAGTCAGGTGCACAAACCACTGGACCAGGGTCGCGGCTAAACAGTATCTGTCCCAACAAAGAAAATGCATGTTTGGCATAAAATGATCATTCATAATAGTACTATATAGCACATTTTTAAAGTACATGTACTCAATATGCTAGAATGGTTCCCGTAAACTGGTTCTTGTACTCAACTTGCACTGCATCCACAGAACGGGAACCTATTCGGATATTTAAATATCATGACATATTATTGCGTTATAGATTTGAAAAATGAACAGAAACATCGCCATGTCCCTATGCACAAGATTATGTAACGTCCTACAACATACACATATATTGGACCCCATTACATCATTCTCTTTCTGACATATATCAGAAACACTAGATACAAATACAATTACACAAGCATTGTTTTATAGGCTTTCAACTTTCCTGTTTCGAAAAAATTCAGTACCATTGATGGGCCGACACACAAGACTATAGTGCGGGATGTTAGTGTTTGTTACAGAAATAGCTAAATATTGATGTACATTTTCGCTTGAAGCCGACGGCACGTCTAGGCTGACAACTTTTCTAATACGGAAATCATTGATGGCAGCTGAATTTTGGCATCGAAGTTATAATTATTTTCACTTTGGTCATTCGGATCCTCGTCTTTCAGAACGCCCGGAAACTTCGTAAATCGAATTCGATCAAACAGACATTCGCCACGGGGATACTTTTCAAGTGTCAGAAGGTTATTGACCAAAAGTGCCACAGAAAAGAGCTTCATCTATCTAACAGTTGTTCCTTTCGTACGAAAACAAAATAAAAGCTCTACATTACAATGGTATATGGTTTATTGTCTCATAAAAGAAACAAATTGAGTGAAGAAATCACATCCAAGATTTTGACATTGAAACTGCATCTAAACTGAAATCTCATTTTTTTCTATCATCTTGTAACTAATTTTGGGGTAAGAATACTTTGATTTATTCCGGTAAAACGTTAGATTATGAAAGTCCTAGTTGCACACAGAGTAATTATTAACATGGTGTTATAATTTAGGAACATTTAAACGCGAAATGAGATTTAACGTCGGATATTAATCTTGCACCAGACCCATAGTAGAGTTACAAAAAACTTATGTCAATTGAGATAACATTTTATCGACACAACAGTCATGTCAATGGTACACATAACAGCCGTTCATCCTTATCAGTCTACACTTAAACAAGGGAAGCACATTTTAGAATATCAGCACTATTTATATCAGCTCTATTTATGTAACACAACACAAACATATATGGCCACATGTCACGCTATCAAAACAGACACGGTGGTCCTGTGGTGGGACGCAGGATTTGGGGTCGTGGGCCCCTGGTTCAAATCTAGATAGGATTATCGTAATGTCCTTGGGAAAAGGTTATTATCTTGCGTTGCTCTTCTCAATTAAGGGTATCCACCATTGAATTAAAACAATGTGTCTTGGAAGCTTACAGGGCTATTAGTCAATGAACAACTATGAACTCATGACCAAGGGTTAAAATTCGGTTGAATACACGTATACACATAGAAACATACTTTAGACCCAAATTGACCCTTTGAATTTGAACTTTTATTGCGTTCAGTGTATTTGCTCCTTTTCATGAGAGCAGCGACAATGTGCAGACCCTCCGTCTAGAATCAATTCTTTTTACAAACTTATATTCTGTAGGTTCCGCTATACGAGCCTTCTAAATAAAAAAATTATGGAACTGTTAAACTCAAAATCCGGAACCGGGATCACACTTAAGATTTAAAGTGACCCTAACTCCAACGTCCAAGGTTGAGATCACTTGAGACCGATCTCAATACTTGAATCTTAAATTCAACCTCTGCATATTTTATACCAAAATATATATCCTCCATATGTGTAAGTAAATGCTTGTACTTTGATTAGTAATCTTGGTATAAGACATTATTATAAAAATAATTATGATATTATTGTGATTAATTTGAAATATAGAACACGCCAAATTGCAGCTTGAGATCAGAGACCAATCTCAAGTTTTTAAATTAAATGCTCGAGATAAACGTGGTGCTCATAATAACGGGGTATTGTTTTTTTGTTGTTGTTGAAAATTATGCACAACTGAGAACAAAAATTAATGTGGCTTGAAAAACTTCTCGAGATAATATGGGTGCTCGTGATATCCATGCTCGTAACAACGAAGTTTTACTGTATACTTGCATGTTTGTACTGACTAAAGTAAGAATAAAAATTACTTTTATAAGTGACCGTAAAGTGACTTTTAGGAATTTTTAAAATGATTTTCTGACGTAAATCTGGGGATGATCCACTTTGAAGGACGAGTAAAAATTAAAAAAAAAACAAACAAAATGGTCATATATTCTATATGTGTACAAATAATTTTCTTTCACTTTGCGTCTCTCGCACTGCCCTCGGAAGACCGGTTTCTGAAAGGCTAATGCACTCACAAAAAATTGTTTCATTTGGGCTGAATATCAGATGGATTGAGCGGCATTTGAAGCCACCGTGAAATGCCATAAATGGTTTCCAAATGTTAGAAATTTGAGACAATCTTTTTTGAACGGCGACGATGTTCTTGATTTCAGATGTAATATCACCATAGACTGTTTTTTCAGCTGTAATATTCAGAGGCTAAGCGCTCAGTACATTTCTATCACGAAAGTAGTGTCTTCGCATAAATGGACCCAAACAAATGCCAGAAATTACCAGAAGTATTTCGATAACAGCTCACACAATATATCCAATGACACTTTAATGTCAAGAGGAAATTCTCATGGGTCATATTGGTATTTGTTTGTCCACGTGACTAGGAGGGGTAATTATCTCCCTTTATTCCGTTTAATGCATGCTGGACTTGTTTTGTGTTCCGTTTTATTTCCATGCTTGTGGTGATGTTATACTATTCGTAGGTTTGGAGCTGTTAATTGCCCTGAAGGCTTTACAGTTAATTAATTGGCATAGAACTGCTACACTGTTCTATTGTAGAGTGCAAATACGGCGATAGTATGGCTCTAAAAAGCAAGCAGATGGAGCGGTCCAAGATAAAGACTAAGGGTATGAGTTAATGCATTCGATACATCTCGGTCATCATTACCGTGGCAATTATTGGAGACTCGTAGTTGCAATAAAACATAGCTTACAATTAATATTGTTGCTGAAATATCATCTCGTTTAAAACTTTCATATGGAAATAGCATTTAAATTTATTTGTCTACATCCAGGGCCAAATTACAGTCTTAATATTAATGTGGTATTAATATCAATGAAACGGAAGTATTGAACGTCGGTCCAAAGATATCTCGCCTTTATAACAGTGGTCGTAACATAGGTGTTGCCTTGATGAGAGATTTTAGTATATTTTTTATAAATACCTTATTAAAACAACCTTGTATCTTGGGACCCCTAATTTCGACTTGATAATGTGACCGCCTCTAAAAAAGATGTGATCTAAAAGAGAAGAGACCAGGCTTCAGGTTCATGGTCAGAAACATCTCACGCATGTTTGTTCAATTCCAATTCTTCGTATTTTGTATGATAAAAAAGCAACAAACTATTTGACAGTTGATGGTTCGTCACTAAGTCTGAATCTATTTTTTTGGAGACATTTTTTAGATATTCGTTCTCTGACTAGGAAGGACTATCTATTATTTATATTTCGAAATCTTATATTCATTCAAATAGCAGTCATGAATACCACTACAAACTTTAAGTGCATTTAGGTATAGTTTACATCTGCATTTGGTATCCTCTTAATTGTGAACCGTGATCCGAAGGTCCTGAATTGAACTCCTATCAGAACTGGCTCTTCCCCCCGTCTTCTTTATATTACACACCTTTATTGTTATATAGTCAAGAAGAGGAATTAATTATTTATGTTTTTTTTTTAACATAGAAATCAATACAAACCGATAAAACTAGATCCTCAAAACCTGGAATGTTCAAAAGTTCATTTCCGGGTAAAATTGGACTGTGTATATAATCATATCGCTCCTACCTCCATGGCGGCAAAAATAAATTAGACACAGTCTAATTGTTTCATCTATCGGACACCTACTAGAGGTGTAAATATGATTAGTGTCGTTTATTGCTGTTGACATACTTATAACACCGAGTAAGCTTTTGGCTGACCTCCCAAATTAATTAGTGCTGGAAAAATTAATGGCTGTACGTTTGTAAGTGATAAATAATTGGAATAATTTGACCAAAGATGAATGTCTTTGGTCACACATTACTGACAAAAATCCTGGTTGCCCGTATATGGACGGAGACAGCGACGTGAACCGTTTAATATAAATATTTTACGGTTATTTTCATTAAACTTTCATTCCTTCCCTGTCGATACGCCTTTTTTGACCGGACACATGTTTGCTAAGTGTTACTTACTTACAAAATAATTCAACAGGAGTCTTATTAAACCATATGTTTCTGTGGTAGCATCTTTTGTTCACGCTTTAATGTTCATAAGAAACCCCCAAAACATGTGAAACTGCATTTATTGTAAAAAAAGAAATGCATAATTATGTATGTCTTCAAGATTTGGAAAGACTGATATCCCTCAATTAAAACAACAACAACAACAACATTATCAAAAACAACAACAATAACAATATAACAACAACAAATTAAAAAAGCAACAAAAATAACAACAACAAAACCAACAATAGAACTAAAAACAACAAACAACAACAACAACAACAAAAACAACAACAAGAACAACATCAAAAACAGATATCGATGTTGCAAACTGAATTATATTAATATTTTTTTTAGATGAATGACCCTGGTGTGATGGATTTACTTTTTATTATGTTGGAATCTGACTTATTAGTGTTAATATCTAGACTGATCGTGCTCCATTATTATGAAATAGTTCACTTATAGTATAATTTTCCTTAAATAATTTAAAATACTAAAAAATATCATTTTAGACTCACATGTCAGTGAGAAAAAATCCATGGGGATGAAATCATGGTTCCTACGCCCTATTTAAAGTGACTGTTAAAAAATAAGTATTTTTTTTTCTTAAGTATACACAATTTTAGGTTTTTTTCCTTTCCTAAAAGGTGTGATCGGCACCTAATTATAAATGTTGCCAGAACTTCAAATACGGGACATCCACTATGTTGAAAGAGAAACTCAATCTACTTGAATTCTCTCTCTGACTGAGATAACAAATCACCAGAAAACTAAACTAACTTAAAGCCTACTTGTTTCTTAACGGAATATTTTTCCTACAAAAACACACACACTAACATAGCAATCTATAAAACGAATTGAATTCCGGGGTTATTCTTTCTCTTGCTACATGTGAAATTATTCTCCAATTTACGGGATTTTATCGACATCATTCGTGCATTGGTGACTATTAACAAATTAATTAAAGTACATCTGTTTTCCTTGTAACCCCATATGGTTGCGTGAACGATGACTGGTATTGATCTTGTTAGATCCGAGGCTGGTATACATGTCATTTACTATTGTTTAGTATACAATACAATCATCTAGTTGTTTTATTTCTTCGGCAAGCTACAATTCCTCTTAGAAAACTAGCATGCAGGTATTGCGTTTTTTTTGTGTGTGTTATGTCATTAATTGTCATGCTGACATATTCCCGATGTTAACACTTAGTGAAAACCTAAGTTACATGCATTTTGAAGTTAGTTACTTTGCTAGAGATATTTGAAAACGCCCTTTGTTTTTGATTCATCAATACTGTTTTCGTCGACGTCGTCGTTGTCGCCCGATTATCATCGTCAGCATCTTCATTATCATCATCATCTTCATTATCATCATCGTTGTCACCGTCATCATCTTCATTATCATCATCGCTGTCACCGTCATCATCATCATTGTCATCATCATCATCATTATCATCATCATCATCATCATCAGACTCATCAACAACAGGAGCAATAAAAAATGATTATGGCTTGCAGGCAATGATGAATTGATAAGTTTGGCGTCGGTTTGTTAGTAAAAATATTACATAAAAATGGAGTTTTATATCGATGTATGAGACACACACGGAAAAGGAATAAATAAAATTAAAATTGAAATAAAAAATCAAAGAGTGGCTTGTGTTATTGTTTTTACAAATGTTTGGTTTACTTATCATATGAATTCAAACTCAGCTATCTAAAATTTATCAACCTGAAATAGTAAACAAGTAGCTCAGCATTAAAAACCACTGCGAGCATTCATATAGAATCGCATACCAGGTGTCTTTTATACCACCAAAACGAGTCATATTGTTATTAAGTAAATCAGGGCCAGATTTTGTAACCATGAACTAAAAACCATAACATGTAACCATAGGCTAGAATATTCTCTATCGTGAAACCAGAAAATCTTTGATAACTTAAACAACCGTTATTTTTCATTTAATTTTATAGATGATATACATATTTGACTACTTACAGTCAAATCTGTGAACAAAGGTCACTCTTGAGAAGGACAAAATGTGGCCTTTAATGACAGTTTATAGCAAAAAAATTATACCAAAAACATGAGCGTACAATCCTTCAGAAAAATGCAAATTAAAAAATATTTTAGTTATAACACCTATTTATTAATCCCGTTGCGTATAAAAGCCATGGCCAAATCAATTTCAATTTAGTTTTAATTTAATAAAATAAAACAATACAAACAATTCCAAGCAAATCTGAAGATTCTAAAACTAATTGTGATCATCTAAACCTGTGTACAACTAAGGGAGACAATTCTTCTACCGACAACTAAATGCTTCATAATTGTCAAGAAAATGCACTGCTGCAATTTATCTACAAACATGGGAGGCATAATCTCAGCAAATCTGATGACCAAAAAGTGAGTTGATTTTGTGTAACAGTCACAAGGTGCTATCATTACGACACCGTTGTAGTTGTCATAACGCTATCCTTTGTAACGGAAGATAAGACATTGTTTTTTTTGAAACAGACCATCTTAAGTGAAGTAATTTTCATGGCTTAAAAGAAAAATCTAGTGAGGGTAGTGAGAACTATTTATGTTTCCTAATAAAGCCATATTTAGGTCGAATCAATTCGCTTAAACAAAACATAAAAATAAATTCACTATAGTTTAGCTAAAGTACGCATATTTTACCACGAATTGTTAGCTTAGATTTCGGATAAAATGCCAACAATTTTACACACAATCTCAGCTCATATTGTTTTAAAAATGCAGAGTGATACAATGCGATAAAATCGATACCAGTGGGTCAATAGAACATACATCGTTCAATCGTTCATACACCACTCAGCTGAAATGTTCATATTTATTGCACAATAAACGAACTCATTTAACTCCGACAAATTACCAGTTGTACCACGTGACCTTGTACCACGTGACCCTATGTTCTGCACGTGATTGTTTTTCTATTTCAAACAACGAGGCTACAATCGAGCTTAATTAATCGAATGATGAATGCCTTTCTAACAGAGTTAGTGGTAGATATACATCATAACAAATGGGTACACATGCTTGTTTTATACCTAAGATTTTGCAGAATTTTGTAGACAATAATAAATAAACTTATCTCAAGCACAGTTTTGCGTCAATAATTTCGTCAGTTACCTTTATATGATTGTGCATATTCGCCTTAAAACATTCTCAACAAATCGTACAATTACTCTGAATAATTTTCATTGTGAATAATTCCTGTGATCTGGCGGGGATAGCCCCGCATAGGCAACATTGAAAAAACGTAACAATTATGCAACATTATTTTTGGGGAGATACTAGCAACCTTGGACAATATTAAAATGTTGAGTTTCCATGTCCGCTTTTTGCAAAGGGGAAATATTGTGAGAATGCGAATTGACAATAATAATAATGATATTACATGTACATATTTATAGTAATATTATATGCATATAACATTTTTGAGCATTGATTACAGGCATATACAATAATATGTTTTACATTTGAATATCTATAACATTCACATGAAATATATTGAGATATTGATAAGTTGCATATAAAACATAAATTAAAATTTTGATGACTTGATGACATATTAATCAAACGCTTGAATATTGATAACATATATACATGTATATTTTGATATCTATAACATTTATACATGCATATTATATTTTAATATCTGTAACATTTATACATGTATAATTTATTTTAATATTGATAACATTTTTACATATGTATTTTATTTTAATATCTATAACATATATACAGGTATATCATATCTTAATATTGATAACATATGTACATGTATATTATATTTTTATATTGATAACATTTATTCATGTATATTTTAATATTGATATTGAAACAGTGATACCACATAGAAACAATTACATTTAAATGTTGATGACATATTATAAAATATGTTATATTCAAACATTGATAACATGTCTAAGCAAAAATTACTTTTAAGTGTGCATAATTTTTTTATATATATTTTATACATGGATCTTGGTTATTTAAACACGTTTTTGAATCTAGTTAATAATTGATACTATGTAACTGAATAATATACCGTGTGTATGAATATTGATAACATTTTTGTGGATATACATGTATTAATCAAACGTGTATTTACACGTTTTCAAAGAAATTCCCTACAGTAGATCCAGAATTATTCATTTTCAGAATTAATTTTCAGTATTACAGAGATACACATGCACCGCGTATAATATCAACACCATTTGTTGGAAAATAAAAGCCCCGGCTTCAGAGCAATTGCAACTTTTAATTAGAAATCACGATGCATACGTAAGAGACTTGTTTTATTTCTGAAAACATACAAAACATACTGGCTCGTTTCCGATAATCAGAGTATGTATTCTTCACTTATTTCTTCAGGTTTACCTCTAGCTCTAGCTTTGCTTGACAGCCACGTAATAACAAACATCGATTTGCATGTGTTTAAAGTTTTCAGTCAAAGATGCAATTAAAACGTATTATAGATCTAACGTGTCTTTGTTTGATTTGATTCGTAGACTGTTTTTTATTTGCAAATTTGGTTTAGGCATGGTAGACTTAAAATAATAGTTTAATATATTAATGTTAATATTTATTAGCAATTATTATTTGTTATGATTGTTATGAATATGTGAAAACGGTAAAAAATGTCATTTGAAACTACTAATTGGGAAGTGTTTGTTAGAACCAGTCTTAAATGACAGAAACTCCCAAGTTGCATACACAGTCAAACCTGTGAATGAAGGCCACCCATGGGAAAGACAAAATATGGCCTTTATTCACAGGATGGCCTTTATTCGGATGTGAGAATGGTCTAAATAATCAGCGATGTTTTTTTTCAAAGAATGGCCTTAATTTACAGGATAGTCTTTATTCGGAGATGGTCGCAAACTGATGTTTGACTGTATAGCACGGTGAACTAAGACCAACGGAAGAGAAACAAAGAAATTGGAGCTGAAATTATCAATCATTGATCTCTATCAAGATTTTAACTGAAATATCACATTAGATAAGTGCTGAGATGTGGCCACATTTACTGTTCGGTATTTTATAATATTTTACATGATCATGAAAATTTCACTTATTTTCGCGAACTCCTGAATCAATCAAAATTTGCGATTACATAAATGTGATTTAAGTTGCATAAAAGCAATAATCAATAAAGAGATTTGTCAAATAACGGATTGGTTAATAAATAGGTAGCAAATTGTTGAAACTTACACAACATACACGTACAGAACATGCAAATTTTCTCGGAAGTAATCACACCACATAGAACCATCCTCGAAGCGAAAATACTTTTAAATGGTTTAGCAACATACGTGAGACATTTGTGGTTATTAGATTTCAGTGATTTAAGTGTTCTACGCATTCAATCAGGTAAGAAATTCATAAGTCTTAGTGACAAGTGACTTGAATCGCCAAAGGGATTTAGCCGAATAATGTCTCATCCAATTACTAGGTAAGTTTGATTTTCGAGACGGAACTCTTCTTTATTGAAGGTGAATTTGGCACATGCATTGTGGCGTCATTGAATGTTTAAATTTAAGAGGTATGTGAAAACTAGTTTTCCATGGCAACATGCAATTCTTTAGCAATTTTATACTAAAAGACATTTTTGAGCACATATATATTTTGAATTATAATTCTTGTTATGTTTTCTTTTATTTATTTACATATCAAGAATATGTCAACATTTCAGCTGATGAGTGTTTAGCGCCAAAATTATGTTTATTTTATTTCTCAGACAGGACATACAGGACAATATTAATCTATTGTGTATATTTCATTGTGAAATGGTAACAAATTGTGTTTTTTTCTTAAACAGACAGAACATTTGACGTAAACATTCATAATTGGAACTGTCACGTTCACACGAGTAAACGATGCCGTTTCGTAAGACAATAATCTTTTCCGAACCGTTTAAAGGTCCCGGATACTGCGCTCAACAATATTTTCTTAAAGCAATGTTGCAATTAAATTAATAAATGTTGCAGAACTTTCACTGGACTGTCATCTGGGAAAAAAGCAATAATCAGAAATTTTGAAGTGACATTAATGACATCGGATATTAGAAAAAGTGTGTTTATGCGTTACCACTCAGCGCTTTAAAAATACAGCCATCTTTTTTCGTTTTTTACACCCTACATTGGTGGGCAATATTGAGCTATAAAATAACGATGTGAAGACGGAATTTTTCTTATTTTTTGCTTATTCAATAAAGTATAAACGTTTACAAAATTGTGTAAACGAAACAATATGGACATGAGTTCGTGGGGGCCTGTGCTGATCGAGTAGTTACAGTCTTTGACTAGTAATCAATAGTCCCTACCAGAATTTAATCAGGACAAAATCTCGCTTAAGGAAGCCGTCCAGTTAGCTTACGGGAGACAGGTAGTTCTACCAAGGTGTCTTACTTCTCCGTTAAAGCTGGAAAAGTGACCAATTGACCCTGGTTGTTGGTGAGATGTTACCCCCCCCCCCGAAAAAATAAATTGTGCATTCACTAGAAAGAACTTTGATCATCGAGCCACCCGAGGGCTGCTCTAGAGAGGTTGCACTATAAAATAGAGTAAACACAACACATCAGTCTAATCAATCCAAATCGGACATGCTTTTATGAGCGTTTTGAAATTATGTACTTGTACATGTATGTATCCAGTTCGCATATTTAAAAGGTGTATTCAGTAAAAACATGGTTTTAATGAGCTCTCACATAGTGAAAAATCGCACACAGTGAGGTACATCATAGTTATTTATCCCTGACTGATCATTTCTCTATTTTAATGTTTTATACCCTTAATTGTCAGGAATTAGAATCTCAGAATAAAGCAGACGGATTTTAGGAACCTTTCTAGTTTTTAGGTGTCCATGATAGAAAATAATTTACCGTGAAATTTTTCAAAACCAACGCAAGTCTTTGTGTTATTACCCATTTTAATTTGCATTGAAGTCCATGGGGGTAGCCAATTCTTTCGAAGATTAAGTGAAAAGGAAGATCAATTTCAATAAAAACTCAAGGTAAAAAGATGCAAAAACCCAGCACCAACCTAATTCAATAAAGTTCAATAAAGAAAAAATATAGGTTATCATGCAAAACTTTCAATTGTTTTTCTTCTTTCAACAAGGGCAAAACAAAGTATCGTAAATAAAGTGAAGTAATGGGTAACTATCAAAGAAATTATGATAATTCAGCAAAACTATTTTTATAATATTACCATTTTAGAAGCATTGAGCAGATGCGTAAAAAAGTACAGTATTATAGATATAATACCTTAATGTAACGGATATGGCGTAATTTTAATTAATCGGGTCCGCCCTGGTGAATGCATCACGACCTTGTTCTACTGTATGATGTTACCAAATGATCATTTAAGAATAAAATAAGTAATCCCCATTCTGTTTATAAATAACGTTTTTAATATACTATAGCAACAATGTATTTTCTGCGAAAAAAAGATCTTTTTAAAAGCACCATAGGCCCGCACGTTTAATTGCCCTGGATTATATGGACTGATCATTAACTAAACATGGTACGTTTTACAAAAAAACGCATTGATTTAAAAATGATAAATAGAAATAATATGCAGTAACATCATTTTACATCGAGTTAGTCGTCACTCGTGTTTAAAAGCTTTTCGCCAGACAAATGGACGTGACAAAATGAGTGAAGTATAAAATAATTGCAACCGATTGATGTAATATACATGCCCTCGTATTTTATATGTTCTCTGTTTAACGAAGTCTCCAAACGCATGCATTATGTCACTAGGCGACATTATCTCTGTCTTAGAATCCAGAGATAAAACATTGCGATGATACAAACTGGGGATGGATTCCAAATCATTCCGAATACTGCCAAACTTGCATATAACAAAGTAATTACACGAAGCCATAAATCTAAATCAGTCTTCGAGACATTGGAGTATAACTTGAGTGCGCGACAACAGAAAACCGGGTTATCTAAAGACAATCATGTTTACGTGAGAAATAAACATTCTTGATGACGTTTTAAAACGGTCCATTTGACAGAAATTGTTTTTCATGCCGGCGCGTTAAAATCGAGACTTCGATTTCTGAAAAGTGGAGATAAAATTCGGCGCGAAAGTCAAAGTTTTACGATAGTTCTGTAATGTGTATGGATTATAGCTCATCAATTATTAATATTCGTGTTTGTCACTTTATAAGAACATCGTAGAAACAAATTGATGACAAAAGCACTAGAGATGTTGGCAGAGAGTTTTGGTAATCTGTATTTAGAACGTGTCAAAACAGACAGTAACTCGTACGCTGAGCGGAATATAGCAGCCTTTGTGAAACATCTTTAATTGGTTTGTTTTCTCGCAGTCCAGGGTTTGAGAGCGAAACACACAGCTCTGTCATAATTTTGTGAAAGCATTTCACAGCAAAAAATGCATCTGGAGATACCGGGCGTAGTGTTTTTACAAACGCTTGTCGGAATTTCGAATTATACTGCTTAATTTCGAATGTAAAACATTGTGTTTGTAATCAAAATGCTTTTGTTCAAGGTCTTAATATTCAATTCACTAAGAGCAAGATATTTAAAGTCAGAAAATACAATGATAAGAAAGCTCGGCGGTAGTCCTTTAAGGCTATCTTTATGACAACACATACCTTCAGTCTGAGCGGTAGATTATCTACTTTTAAAATTATTTCGCAATGAGATGAAAAGAACATGTAATCGGTAATGGGTAAACAAAAAACAGTCCAAATGACAAATGTTTTGTTAAAAAAAACACAAATCGTGTTTTCTTAAGTTATTTACTTACTAAATATGATAAAACATTCTATACAAGACACTTTTTTAGAAAAATCTTTCTATAAAAACCAACTACCTAATGATAAAATACATTGTATTTTATCAATGTTTATGAGTCCAATATCTTGGAATAAAACTCTTAATTGCTTTTTACTTTCACACTCGCTCAATCAACTATTTTTATTTCTTATTCGCATATATTCTATAAACTATTTCAGCTTGACCGCAAGGTTCAGTGCAGGGAGCAATAGATCTACAAAACTAGGGTCCTTCTATTCGAACCATGGGTGGGGCACCTGCTCTCTGATTTCTTTTTCGCTTGGTTTAACGCCTTTTTTCAATTTCTCAGTTATATACGGCGGCCGGTTCAACTAACCAGTTTTCTAGGACTGTATACTAACCAGTACTAACTTACCCTTCCGCAAGGAGCCGGCAACTTCTCCACATATGGAGGAAAATCTACATTTTTTGTCAAATTTTCATAGAAGTGTATGACCTACTGCGACCGGGATTTGAACCCCAGTTATTTTGTGACCTTTTCAGATTTAATGGTTGAGGAAAACACCAGCGCCCAATTGTATAAACATTGGTTAACTTTAACCAAATGGTTAATTTAACCTAGGGTTAAATTTAACCATTTTGGTTTACTAACCATTAAAAAATCATTTAAACATTTAAAAAGGGCTGCCTTTTTGGTACAGGTTACCGTTTATGTTAAGATTTAACCAGCCTCTTGGGCTTGGTTTAGATTTATTTGAGTTTTAACAAAAACAACATTCGGTTAAACTTAAACAATTTTTTCTACAACAGCTAACCAAACATTTAACCAAAATTTTAACCAAAACTCTTATTTAACCCAATGGTTAGAGTTAACCAATGTTTATACAATTGGGTGCAGGCATACATTTGTGTTGAACCACCAACCTTCTATAAGCTGGCTGAACAGGTTTTTTTACATGTGAAATCTGTCGGATTAAGAACTCAGGGCAGTGTGGTGGTGGTGATTACTAGTCAAAGACTTTAACCACCTGGCCACAGAGGCCCCCGCCCTCTGAATTTGTTAGAAGCTCAATGTCATTCGTCCTCAACCGATTTTTTTACTTGAGTGATACTAATTTGTCCAATCAAACTTAGTTAAGGTAGCATTAACTCTTCGCTTGAAAATAACAGAAAGACAGGCTTACCCAACCTACCCATCCCCAAATATAAATATATTCTTACATGGGTGGAATGAATTATTCCGGGGTGGTGTTAGTATTGCCCTGTACAGAACAATGACTCATATATGTTACTTTTCCGCAAATTCTGCACTTCTTCATGTCTCTCCGCCTCATTTTTCCAACAGTTTGAATTACTTTTTTGACATGAAGATAATGTGGTTTGTTATTGCTGTGTATTAAATATGATAGTGACTCACTTATTTAAACATATTTTATTTCTTTAAGTTCTTTTTACAAGACTGCGTATTAATATCTATAATATAATGCAAAAGGGGCGATCCACAAGTTTTAAAAGTTAGTTATGACTCTCTCTTTTGACATATCTAAAATTATGGCGGTGTATAATTACAAAAAGATATTGTAAGCAAAAATGTTTCAAATTTTAGAAGCACAGAATTGTAAATATAAAGAAATGTCACTGAGTTAGCTGGGGCTCACTGACTATTTCGGCAAGTAGCTTTAGAAAAAATATAACAAAGAAAATTAGAGAAAAATGAATATTCAATTCCGAGATGAAAAAGAAAACCGGTGCAAAGAAAGCAGCGTTTAGAAATATGCGGAATGGAATAGTGTATGGAAAAATATTTAGGAATATCCAGGATTTTTGTAATAAATGATATTAACTGGAACTCATCAGGTCAACCTAGAAATATCGAAATCCGAACGAGCGAAATAATACACACACAAGCAAAGTTCTAGTTTGTTATACTAATATATTATTTATATATTATGTAATATTTTTCCCTTCAAAAGAGACGATCATTTTGGATATTTTAAAGACTAACATCGGATGAAGAAATGTGTAAATATTCTGGTGGATATCACAGATATGAAAATAAATCCAACTTTAATACTACCTAATAACAACGATAATGATGATAATGATGATGATGATGATGATGATGATGATGATGCTGATGATCAATTATTATTTAACATTTATTCAACTTTCACAGATTACAGTTGGTAACGAAAAGTACTTTGAAACATTTCCATTGTCGAAGTCTTCAAGCAGTCGGGTGTTTAATTTTGGCCGTTTCTCCGCAATTGACAGCGGAAAAAATACATATTATTATCATTATCCGAATATTATCGTATTTGTACAAATCACAAATTGGGAATGAAATACTGTTTACATAAGATACTCTCACTGTAACAGAGAATGTCTATGATGATAAAACTGAAGGAAGTACACAAGAATTCGGAACAAAAATAGCGTTAACCACCTTAGGCTCAGTTTCTGAGTTTCCTCAGATTTTTAAGCTTGCATTTAAACTTTAAACATTGATTAAACGTTTAAGAAGAAAATTTATGTCTTTAATGTTGTCGATTTAGCAGCACGATAAATATTGAACAAAAATCATGATACCGTAAAACCCCTGGAAACCGGACCCACTCCGGACCGGGCCGAAAGTCCGGTTTTCTGAGAATTCCCGTTTTCAGAAAACTATTCGTTATAGAAGAGAAAAAATGGGACTTGAAAATAATTTTGACAGAATTCCTGTTTTCAGAGAGTCTGGTTTTCAGGGATTTTACTGCACATGCAATGCTGATTTAAGACCCATCTCAGAACACAGGACAGCGCACGAGTAATGGCTATTCTTTAGTATAATACTCTTTATTAAACATGAACCATACAAAACTTGGAATAAATACCAACTGTTCATGAAGGACGTATTGTTCTTTATTTTCGAAGACTTTGGACACAGGCTCGCTATACATGATTTTTTGCAATGATAATTTGGACTGACACAATGATAATTTGGACTGACACAATGATAATTTGGACTGACACAATGATAATTCATATTTTCACAATACAGCTCTTAGCTGTGAACTTAAAAAAGTTAATTTCAGTACACCACTTTTACAAAACAGAAAAAAAGCCAAAATTCATTTTCACATTTTCATACGAGCAGTTCAGGCCTACACTGCACGTAAATATTTTAAGAAATGACCAAACAAATAAAATTCAAAACATAGGTACATTTATTTATGTTGTAAATGTCGAGAAACGCTGGGATACATTTTTTATAAAGTAGAAACTCGACTTAGTTATCTGCGCCCAATTGTATAAACATTGGTTAACTTTAACCAAATGGTTAATTTAACCCAAGGTTAAATTTGACCAGTTTGGTTTACTAACCATTAAAAATCATTTAAACATTTAAAAAGGGCTGCCATTTTGGTACTGGTTACCGTTCATGTTAAGTTTTAACCAGCATCTTAGATTTGGGTTAGATTTATTTGAGCTTTAACAAAAACAAAATTTGGTTAAACTTAAACAAAATTTTCTACAACAGCTAACCGAACATTTAACCAAAATTTTAACCAAAACTCTGATTTAACCCAGTGGTTAAAGTTAACCAATATTTATACAATTGGGTGCTGGAGATTTGTATGCTGGTATGTGTATCACTTTATACATACACGTATTAGTAGTATGTGGTCGCGACCGTGGTCCAGTGCTTAGTGCGCTGGACTTGAACCCGGTGATCCGGGTTCGAATCCCGGTCGCGGCGGGTCATCATAACCTTCTATGAAAATGTCGATTTTCCTCCATATGTGGAGAAGTTGACGGCTCCTTATGGAAGGGTAAGTTTGCACTGGTTAGTATACAATCCAGGAAAACTGGTTAGGTGAACCGACCGCTTATATAGCTAAAACAAATGTTGAAAAACGGCGTTAAAGCCCAGTGACAATAAGTCACATACCAACAAACAAACTAGGAGTATGTACAAGCGTACATTGTATTTTAAATGTATGTGACCTCATCAGCTAAAATAAATGTAATCGTGGTTTGAAGCAAATTTGTTATTGTACTACATTTTACGACATCCCCGCCATAAGGAGATAGACTAATTTACGGCATAGCAGACTTTGCATCATAAAAGATGGAAAAATCGCCGGAAACTAGAGCGAACTTTCCACATTTTGTAAATTTTAAAATGCTTTCTATGATCTATCATCACCTTCGTGGTCCGCAGTGTAAGGACAGCTGAGAGAAGTTTTTGTACGAGGTGTGGAGGTGTGATAAAATTTTTACAATTCTTAAATTATTATTGCCTTCATTCATTAAACGATAGGTCATGTATACTGAACATAAGTCAATAATGTGTCAGGCCTTTTCTGTTAGATGTTGATAGATTATCTGAGAATTAGACAGTATCTGTAAAAGTAATTGATTGTTTTAATGTAATGATCTAATTCTTTCCAGCGTTTTGATGGGTCATTCTACATGTTAGCGGACATACAGGAAAAGCGCAGGATAGACATCGTACTCCTTGTAGCTTTGTTTCTGTAAAAACGCACAGATTTCTATAAATTCAGTATAATATTTTAATGCGCATCGAAAGCATAATTATTTTTACCGGCAAGTAGCATTATTTATCACTATTGTCTTGAACTTTTATTATTATACACGTAACAATCACCCAGATACCTCTACAATATTATGACCACCTTATTATAAGGATCGGTTATTTTCGGACTTGTTTTTTTTCAGCGCTTCAACTAGACACTTCAATGTTGAGAACAAACGGAATCTTGAGATAACAGCAGCAACAAGATCAACAACAACAACATCAACATCAACAACAAAAACAACAACAAAAACAGCAACAAAAACAACAAAAAAGCAATTCAGATATAAAGCTGAGCTCAAAACATCACGTTTGGAACACCCACGTTTCATATTTACTTCCCTTAAAACATATCCTTCGTAGCTGCAACAGTTTAATGCTTGGTTATATACCGACCTAAATATTCAAATGTACATCAAGTGGCTTATAGTAGACTGTGCTAGAAACAAAACTTGTGGTAATTATGCAAGAATCTCAATGACGGGACACATTAAAAACTTGCCAGTAATGCTTTCACAGTTAGCATACATTTGCAACTTTTGATTTCAAATATCTCTATTAAATGCTATCATGAATTTATTATAAGACAGTGATCTGACAATATTTTTAGTCTTATGATAATGTCACTCAGTTTTTGTTCGCTAAAATGATAAGTAACAAGGGTAGATGCAAAGTTTTATTGAAAGCAAAAAAGTTTCTTGTAAAATAAGCTTTTTTAAATATCTGTTTTGTGTTTTGGAAAGGCTAAAGTTAATCTAATTAGTGTCTTAACTTTGTGTACAGAAATATAACCTGTCTCAAACATCATTGCTCAAGGTACTAATAAAGGGAGGTTAGTAGAACATTATTAATATCCAACAAGATACGAGTTCCCTCCCTTCATGCGTCAGACTAAAATACAGACCAATTTATACATTTACTTTCATTGAGTTTAAGGCTGTTTTTTTTTCATGAAAAAAAAATCAGTTATATACGGCGACCAGTTCACCTAACCAGTGTTCCTGGACTGTATACTAACCAGTACTAATTTACACCTCCACAAGGAGTCTGCAACTTCACATATGAAGGAAAATCGACATTTTGTCAAATTTTCATAGAAGGGTGTCCCGGGATACAAGTTTAGCGCGATAACTACTGGATCACGGTCGCGGCTTTATTTTATTGTTTTTATGAAAACAGATGAATTAATATGATATTTCATCAAAAACTTTAACATATTATGCATAAATATATAAATGGATAATGCGGTTCTTTTATAGATCTTTTCAACAACTTATATAGCCTATAATCAAAACGGTTTCATTTCTGTTTCACTTCCGTTTTTTCCTTCTTCTTTTTCGTACCCTCCCCACCTTTGGCAAGTGTACCAGCAGCACTAGTCACCGATTTCATCTTAAGTTTCATCATTGCTGCTGCCAATGATCGGATCTTCATCACTGTTTGCATATTCATGTGACGTTTCTGTCTCGAACCATATTCCTTTTCACCTTGCATCAATTCTCTGTGATAGAATACAGTAAAACACGGTTATAGTGAACACGGATATAGTGAAGAATCGGATAAGGTAAATATCGTATTTTCTCGATACCACACCGTTCTTCATTTCATTTTTATCGATATAGTGAAATGTAGATAGATGTATAATGAAGTTTATCCGCGTCCCAGAAATTCGCTGTAACAGTGATGAACTGCTGTAATTTAACAGCTGATCGTTATAGGAATTATGGTACTGACTGTTCAATATAGGAATTATGGTACTGACTGTTCAATATAGGAATTATGGTACTGACTGATCAATATAGGAATTATGGTACTGACTGTTCAACATAGGAATTATGGTACTGACTGTTCAATATAAGAATTATGGTACTGACTGTTCAATATAAGAATTATTGTACTGACTGTTCAATATAAGAATTATGGTACTGACTGTTCAATATAGGAATTATGGTACTGACTGTTCAATATAAGAACTATTGTACTGACTGTTCAATATAAGAATTATGGTACTGACTGTTCAATATAGGAACTATGGTACTGACTGTTCAATATAAGAATTATGGTACTGACTGTTCAATATAAGAATTATTGTACTGACTGTTCAATATAAGAATTATGGTACTGACTGTTCAATATATGAATTATGGTACTGACTGTTCAATATAAGAATTATGGTACTGACTGTTCAATATAGGAACTATGGTACTGACTGTTCAATATAAGAATTATGGTACTGACTGTTCAATATAAGAATTATTGTACTGACTGTTCAGTATAAGAATTATGGTACTGAATGTTCAACTTAGGAATTATGGTACTGACTGTTCAATATAAGAATTATGGTACTGACTGTTCAATATAGGAATTATGGTACTGACTGTTCAACATAGGAATTATGGTACTGACTGTTCAATATAAGAATTATGGTACTGACTGTTCAATATAAGAATTATGGTACTGACTGTTCAATATAGGAACTATGGTACTGACTGTTCAATATAAGAATTATGGTACTGACTGTTCAATATAGGAACTATGGTACTGATTGTTCAATATAAGAATTATGGTACTGACTGTTCAATATAGGAACTATGGTACTGACTGTTCAATATAAGAATTATGGTACTGATTGTTCAATATAGGAATTATGGTACTGACTGTTCAATATAGGAATTATGGTACTGACTGTTCAATATAGGAACTATGGTACTGACTGTTCAATATAAGAATTATGGTACTGATTGTTCAATATAGGAATTATGGTACTGACTGTTCAATATAGGAATTATGGTTCTGATTGTTCAATATAGGAATTATGGTACTGACTGTTCAATATAAGAATTATGGTACTGACTGTTCAATATAAGAATTATGGTACTGACTTTTAATATTGAAAGTTCCATAACTATTGACATCATCATATCATAATTATGTTGACTATATTATGTATATGAACCGGTGGCCATTTAATATAATAAAGAATTGAATTGAATTAACACATACAGTTTTTTAAAAAAAAATAAGAAAATGTCAATAATATTGTTAGTTTTACATAGTAATACATATGTAGGGACCTCTGTGGTCGAATGGTTATGGTCCATGATTAGTAGGCACCAGCCCCTCACTGCTGTGAGTTCGAATCCCACCCGAGCCCAGGCAGATTTTACAAGTGAGAGGAATGTCCAGCTAGCTTATAGAAAATGTTAATTCTTCCCCGGTGTATGCGTGGAGTCTTCCTCCACCGTAAAATCTGGAAAAAATCGCCAAATCACCCCGGCTGTAGGTGGGACGTTAGACTCCAGTGAAAAATATAATATGTGTTACAATAGGTATGAGGCTAGTTATTATTATTAGAAGAATTATTATATAAAAAATATTTAATAAAAACATTTATATTAAATGTTATGGCACGCATGGCAATGCTTGCAATTACATGTATATGATTATGAAATTGTATCCAAAAGCAACCAGTTGTAGAGATAAAGAATAACCACGAACGTTGTAATTATATAATTCAATTAATAATGATAAATTCAATTAGCTATACGGATTGTTGGTATAAATTCCAATTTTGCTTATATTTCATGACCTAACAATATTGTTCAAATATTGTATTACCATGGAAACCACAAACCTGTAGTCAATCGATCCATCAGCATTAGCATCAAGTCTCGACATTATATCAGCGACGTCATCATCACTAGCCTCAATGCCCATTTCCTGCATAAAATAAAACAACAGATGGCGTAAATTCACATCTTAATCTCAGACATTAAAATACATTAAAGGAAAGAAATCGTCGATGACGCACGTAAATTTAGTTACAGCACAGTGTCCTTCACCGATTCGTTGGTATAATAATTTACGACTAGTTCTAAACAATAGCACCGGAATCGAAGATAGAAAACGAAAAAAAAAATGGTTTATTAACGCGGTAGTGTTGATTTTACTGACTTTGTTCATTCATTTTGGACTGGTAGTGGTTAGATTGAAGAATGAGGTAGATGGACATTTATCGTAAGTTGTGATGTACATGTGGAATACTTTTGACGTCATTTTCTCGAAATGACATTCACACCCTAAAGGGTCTTTTTCGCGTGATGGGTCTCAGAGTATATGAGCTTGCATGCTACCCTCAAAACACTAAATAAAGCATTGTTTCGAACTCACACAATCCTATATTTCAGTCTTAAAATCAAGTTAAAAATAGTGCACAAAACTATAATTTAATATTATCTTTCAAATTAGTTAAAATATTTCATCTCTTAAGCGGTCTTATATATATTTTGTTCTACAGTGAATTGATGTTTTCACTGCTTGGAAATAAAGCCTCACATCTATGGATAATTTTAATCAATTTAAAGACGCATTATATCAAATTTAGTTTTCTGTGACCTGAAATTTAGCACAAAATCCTATTGGTATTAACAAAAATACTCTGGATTGAACAATTAAATACTTCCACACTCAGCGTTTTGGACTTGCCGTTGTTTTGAATGTCTTTTCGCTATCCATGAACTCTGTGCGATTGGAACTAGTATACGGAGGGCATTTAGAGCGTGTACTATGGAAGAAATGAGCGTCATTTCATTGATTTGTAGTTATGTCGGCCACAATCGTTTTTATCATTTGATCAAAAATTGCAGCTGATACGAATTAAGCTTTTTTTTTCTTTCGTACGTGAAATTCTCAACGCTTTTCGGAAAAGACACAAGATTTCTTTATATCAGACTAATACGCCCCTTTTCTAGAAAAGGGCGGAGTCTAAATATACTCTACGTAGAGGAGAATGCGCTCAGTGTGATATAAATAAGGAATTGCAGCCAAAGGGAAATAACTCAATATTAGTTCTTGATACGAACATAGAATGGATTGACCTCAATCATACATTCAGGGCTCTCATTTGACCCTTAAATGGCATTTTGACTTCAGAAATTAGTAAAATAAGCTTCTGACTCTTGAGAATCAGTAACTAAGGGTCAAAATTACTATAAAATTAGTTAATTAGGAAATTTTGTTGACTTTTCAAATTATTATTATGCTAAAGGTCATTTTTGACTCTCAAGTTTTGACATCTACTGAGCACCCTGACATTATGTCGGTAAATATTTAATTAAGACCAGAAACTTGCCTGTTTTTAAAACATTTCTTGATACTTCAATTTTGACCGGGACCCATTCAATAATTCTACATTATTCTAGAGTTAGTGATCCTTATTACTACTTTATCGTTTTTTAATAGTTCGTTGTACTGCAATATAAACACTATCACATGATAGAGGGAATTGTTTGAATGGGTGCTGTCTTCATCGACATTAGCGTCGCTGCAATCGCCAGGGTCATTTAGCACACTGTCTACTGCCCAAAGTAAAAAATGTATAGAAATGTTTAAGATCACACCAAAACTGACCGTTTAACGTCTGTTAATAGACTCAGTGGTTGCTCAAGTCAGTAGAGCTTTCTTTATATAGTCAAGTCAAAAGTGTCATTGGTCTTAAGTATAAAGTTCATCGCAAAATAAATTTGGACAACGTACAATAAAGCACAATGATAAAAATCAGCAATTCGCAATGGACTCTGTGATGAATTAACGGCTGTCAAGGATAAATCCCGTTCAGGAAAACACAAACCGTTAAAAAAGCTTTGAACGGATAATGCAAAACACGGATAAAGCGAATTCGGATATAGTGAAGATTCGAAAACAAGAAGTATAATTTTATTCATTGCAAGCACTTCTTTATTTCTTTGTTATAAATAGATGGAAATATGGATGTAATGAAATAGTTGTTCGGATCTAGAGGAAACCATTATAACCGTGTCCCGCTGTACTTATTAAATAGCTATATGTGTGTACCGGAATACTGACGTAAACAGACTTTTTCCTGGACACTACTCACCAACAGTCCATATTTAAACTCGTCTTTATCAATCACCATATTGTTATCTCTGTCCATACGCATAAGCAGGTCTAAAGTACGGTATCCATGCTCGTATTTAAATTCAAACATAAGGTCTAGCGGATCACGTGGTGGTATCGGTGGGGGTTCGTACGGTTTCTCCGGGATTTTCCGCACGAATTTTCCGTGCTTCACGCTTAAATGTCTCTTCCCAGAAAGCCTATCTAACACTTCCATAAAATCTTCATCAACCGACACTTCCTGGAATAGTTTGAAAAAAAAAACTGATTGTAATATTAGAGACAATAAGAATTAGATTAACATTCTACTTTGTCAAAATTCACTGTATAGAACATGATAATAAAAGGTGGATCGATTAAAAGCCGCGGCCGTGGTCCAGTCGTTAGTGCGCTGGGTAATTTTGTGGTAGAACAAATAATCATTAAATTTTCTTATAATTATTACACTTGCTGATAATTATACAACTTACTGATAATTATAAAACTTACAGATAATTATAAAACGTACCTATAATTATTACACTTGCTGATAATTGTACAACTTACTGATAATTATAAAACTTATCGCCATTTATAAAACTTACCGCTAATAACAAAACTTACCGATAATCACAAATTTACCCATACTTATAAATCATTATAATAAAATTTATCATCAATAATTATAAAACTTACTGATGGTTATAGAACTTTCCCATAATACTGAAATTTTCTGATAATTATTACACTTACTGATAATTCGATGTGAGTTATTGCACTATTTTCCGCTGCTTCGAGGATAAGTAATAAATGTTTAGCGACATCACTGTGTATAGGATTCATGCCAGCCTGCAATAAAATAACATAGTTACGGTACATTAACAAATTCAACCAATAGAGACCTGGTTACAACGTTGCTCTACTTGTCTGTTCTTAGGTTACTTAGATACTGAGGTTTGATTGGATAATATCTATCGATCATTCAAATAACGTATCATTACATTCTTTTTAATACTAGCCTTTTAAAATAGCATGTTGATAATAAGTAACTCGTTTATAGGTTAGTCTCGTGCCTTCTCTATCGTGGATAAAAAACAGATCACAAATCGTGGCAACAAAACGTGCATAGGGGATAGACCATTGCTAACACACTAACGGAATGTTACTAGATCGATGAACTCTACATTGTACTTGAGGCAATGGTTGTGTATTTATATTATGAAAAGCGTTTGAAAAAAAACTACTAAAAATGTTTGATAGTATACAAATGATTATCTTGTCTATGATTTATTTTGTGTAAACGGGTCTTAGCAGGTCATACCCTTCTATGAAAATTTGAAAAAAATGTCCATTTTCCTCCATATGCGGAGAAGTTGCCGGCTCCTTGTGGAAAGGTAAATTTGTACTGGTTAGTATACAGTCCACGAAAACTGGTTAGGTGAACCGACCGCCGTATATAAATTATATACTATGCTTATTACACTTTTGACCATTCAATTGGCACAATGCTTTAAATGTAGGAGGGGTGATCAGGTCAAACCGTCTTACCTTAAAAACCTGCAATGTTTTGTTAGTTTTCAACCCAACCATGAGAAGGGCCATCCCATTTGAATCTATTCTATTATTAGTAACATTTAGTTCTGTCAGTGTCTCGTTTTCAGGCAGAGATTCTCCGAGAGCTCTCGCTCCTTCCTTTCCAAAACCATTCCATTCAACATTTAATGTACGAAGGCATTTATTTGACTGAAATTAAACAAAAATAGTTGTTTTATAACATTCTAACATTTTTTTCATATTATATGGCGAATGTATTCGAGTTTCCATTGCTTGAAGAGCCGCAGCCGTGGTCCAGTATTTAGTGCACTGAATTTGTAACCCGGTGATCCAGGTTCAAATCCCGGTCGTAACAGGTCATAAACTTGAATGGAAATTTGACAAAAATGTCGATTTTCCTCCATATGTGGAGAAACTGCCGGTTCCTTGTGGAAAGGTAAGTTAGTGCTGGTTGGTATACTGTCCAGGAAAAGTGGTATATAACTGAAAATTGTTGAGGAACGGCGGTAAACCCCAGTGAAAAATTGCTCGAACGTTTGAACTAAAAGTATGGTTTTACATTACATATTTTCATCAAAACATCATGTCCAAATTTAGTATGCATTTATGATGGCATCCACCACAGATTCTGCGTCAAGTGAAATATTGAATGAAGAAAAAAGACAATATAATTATGCAAGAATACCGTAATATCTGTTCATTATATTCTGCAGAAATATTCAAGCTATCAACGAAAGCATTAGGAATCTAATTAGAAGTGTTGGATGCATGCATACTTGCCTTTTTGATTAAATAATGATAAAAATTTAAAACAAGTCTAAAAGAAATGCTTAGACGAGAAGTTGCATTGTTGTCACGGAACCTTTAAGCAGCTAATACCTGAGAAATTCTGATTAACTTTTGCCGCACGGTGACACATTTGTTACGAAACCCTTAAACAGCTAGTTCTGGTCTTTTCGCACTATTGAAGACCGTATACCCCAATATGATTAAATGATGCTTTTCTAGTACATGAGGGAAGCATGCTTTGGCAGAAAGCATTAGCAAGGGGTGAAGTAACGAGCTATATTTTATAAGGACTTACTTTTAAGCTATGAGCGATAGCTATTGCACCTTTGCCGCGTATATGGTTCCAACTTAAATCCAGATGTTCTAAAGTATCGTTGTTAGCTGAAACATAGAACGTAAGTTTTCGCACCTATCAGTACTTTGATAAAGCAAAAAAACTATGTTATGTTCGATCTACTCTGTATAGTGACACTTCGTGGGAATCATATTGTTTTCTTTTATGTTGTTTTTGAGAAGTTAATCCATTTAGGAACTAATATTTTATAAAAAAAAATGTAGCTAAATAAAAGGAATATTTCATGCTACGTTTTGATAATTGTTGACAGGTAACTTAGTGATTCTCTCAGAATTAATCATTATTATAAAATGTTTCCATTTTTACTATGTTTTTTGTGTTGTATTGGTTACTTACGTATTGTGACGTACAGTCTATATCACATATTGTATGAACAATATTCAGTAAAACACGGTTTTAGTGACCTCGGATATTGTGAACAATCGGATGACACGAAATATTTATCCCCTCCCCAGAAAAGGCCCGTTTTTATTTAATATTTATGAATGTGGGGAAATATAGATCCAATTTAGTAATTATTTCGGTCCCATTGAATTCGCTATATTCATGTTCTACTGTAGTTCAATTTTCAAAATAAAACATATGACAGTTTTACCCAAAGCGTGTCCAATGGCAACAGCTCCCGGTTCACCTATGGCATTGTGGTTTGCAGTAAATTCCAGAAGACCCGTTCGTGTCTGCAATGCATTACATGTATATGATTTAGGCTAAGATAACTGCTGGTTTTGATAATTCGATTGCATCTACAATAAAACATCGATAAAGAGACCAAATTCTGGACCCCAAAAAATGGTCGTAATAATGTGGTGGTCTTATCATCAAGTTTAATAATTGGGGAGTCATTGTACGCCGGTCCGAAAGTAAGTGGTCGATATAAGAAGACGGTCGTAATATTGAGATGGTCGCTATTTGAGGTTTTACTGTAATCTGAAATTTGCTTTACTAATACGCTAATGAAATGATTGACATACAGTCAATGCGAAAAATGAAGGTCCTTCTGTCCTGGTCAACAAAGATGGTATTGCTGCTGGTATTGTGTTACTTTAAATGCAGCACTTCATATTTGTTCGTCCAGTGACCCATATGTTCCACAGTTTTTAAAACAGAATTGCAGTGCAACATACCCAACGCAACAACCTTTGGGAGAAGCAAAATTATGTCGCTGTGGAGCGGTTGTTGTTCTAGAAAGGTTAAATTAATAGTAAAATTAATAGTGAAAAAAATCATGCTGTTGTTAATTGGGCGGTTGTTGCTGAAGAGAGGGTGCACCGTACATATTCGTAGCCGCGGCCGTGGTCCAGTGGTTAGCACGCTGGACTTGTAACCTGGAGATCCGGGTTCGAACCCTGGTCGCCGCAGGTCATACCCTTTTATGAAAATTTGACAAAAATGTCAATTTTCCTCCATATGTGGAGAAGTTGCCGGCTCCTTGTGGAAGGGTAAGTTAGTACTGGTTAGTATACAGTCCAGGAAAACTGGGTACGTGAACCGGTCGCCGTAAATAACTGAAAGAATGTTGAAAAACTGCGTTAAACCCCAATGACAATAAGTCACATAAAACAAACAAAACAAAAATATTCGTATAATTGAATGTCGTCAGCATTTGCTGACATGTACAGTATCTGTAGAATAAATTCACACAACATCTACATACATAGCCACCTACTTCTATTAATTCCGCTAACAATTTGGCTCCCTCGTCTGTTATTCCATTACCTGCAGTATACGTAGTACATACTGGACGTAACAACATTAGCTAATTGACAAGAAATGGACAATACAAGCTATTTTGCAATGGTAATGACTTAGAAGATAAATTTCATTTTATAACGGACGATTAAATATGTATAAGGTTGCAGCCTTTTTGCAATAAAAATGGTAAAATGTTTCCTACGAATGAATGCTTATTACATCAACAATAGAAATACAATTTCTATGAGATTCAGCATACCTTTGATTCGATGTATACATGTACTTATTGCGAAATTCTTATTTGTATTAAAACACGCTTTCATCACGTTTGTTCATTGTTGTAAATAAAGATTGCTCATTCTATAATTTATATCATAAATAACTGTTCTATTCTTTAACATGCTGTGCATTGCAACTTCTTCAAAGAAGCACACTTTGGGAGAAGCAAAATTATGTTGTTGTTGAAAGGCTGTTGCGCTGCTCTGGAGAGGTAAAATTAATAGTTAAATCGTACAGAGCTAAAAATCATGACCTGGAGAGGTTGCACTGTACTACTTCAAGTGGTATCAAGGCCGATAAACTAAATATGAAATTTTATGTTATAAAACCAACGCATAGTGTAAATATAATGTTCAATATACAATTTTACCTGAAACATCAAGTCTAGTAAAGAGAACATTGTCCACCACCATCGGTAAAATAGATCGTAATCCTGGTATACCAATATCATTATTGGATATATTCTGAAACAAATACTTTCCTCATGAATAAGAAGATCATGCAATAACACTTGTAAAAACAGGTTTCAAAGAACTTCGGTAGACTTGAGCGACAGAATGCGCATGCGCCGAAATAATGGCGCGCCCACGTTGGTGATGGTACATATGAAACACAAACGACAGCAATGTTTCTCATTCGAAAGCAATATTTCTGTATTTTTTTTAAAGCTAACAGGCCGACAAATGCGACAGTTTATGCAGAAAAGTGAAGCTGTTTGATTTTTAAATATGTTATCTTCATCCCTATTGTATTTAGATGGGTAGACAATTCACAATTTTGGAAAAACGCACCAACGCCAAGGTACATAACTCGTGCATTGACGCCGCATATACGACTTAAGATATCTTATAGCATTAACAGAGAAAGATAAGACAATTGTTACCATATGTGTGAATGATCCATTATGCTGTAGTAACTCAGAGACGTAGAATGCTCCTTCATTTCCCAGACTGTTGTCTGAGAAATTTAACTCGTAAATGTAATCTGTTTTCTGAAATTATAACACTGACATTTAGGTCGAGAGAATTGTGCGCCTATATCGTTTGTTAGAAATTGAACGTGTATGTCTCAGTTTTTTACACAGTAGAACACATATTTAGTGAATTCGTGCAAACCCTAATAACTTGTTCACAATTCCAGTGTTTCGTGATATTTATAGCAATGAAATAAAGAAGTATGTTCGAGGTGATAATTATTTCACTATATTTGATTCTTAAATATATCAGAGTTCACCTGAGTTTAGCTGTACATAGTGTAGTTTGATGAGTATTGTAAGTTATGAAAATTGATGATGATGATGATGATGATAGCGATAATGATGATAGTGATGATAGCGATGATGATAGCGATGATGATGATGATAATAGTGAAGATGATAGTGATGATGATAGCGATAATGATGATAGTGATGATGATGATGATAGTGATGATGATGATGATGGTGATACAGATGATAGAAGCGATGATAATGATAATGGTGATAGTAGCGATGATAATTGTGATAATGATGATGGTAAATGTTAGATAGATGGAACAATTTTGTTCTCTTTGTTACATAAAAACTTACCAACAATGCAATAGCAACAAGTTTCATGTGTTCATGACCTAGGCGTTGTCCTTGAATCTCAAAATTCGCGTTCTCAAGTTGTTCTATGACGCACGTTAAAGGATACTTCCCCGCCATCTTGCATGCTGCTTTATACTTTTCCTTATGCTTTCTGGAAAGTGCTTTTCTTGAACGGTCCTCTTCTACGGTCTCTTTAAAGAAAGAAAATATTTTGATCTTTTTTTGTATGTGACTGATTGTCACTGGGGTATAACGCCGTTTTTCAACAATTTTTCAGTTATATACGGCGGCCGGTTCACCTAACCAGTTTTCCTGGACTGTATACTAACCAGTGCTAACTTACCCTTCTACAAGGAGCCGACGACTCATCTATATATAGGGAGGGGGGATTTTCAAATTTTCAAAGAAACGTATCACCTGCCGCGACCGGTATTTGAACCCGGATTGCCGAGTTACAAGTCCGGCGCAATGACGACTGGACTATGGCCAATAGAAACTCGAATCCATTAGCCTGAAAATATTATGAAGTTTTTATGACTTTTTCAACAGTATTTCATAAGGGCGGAAGTTAACCAAGCCGGTTTTCATTATTCTGTACCTGTTACGCCGATTACTCTAAATGAAACATTTTGATCAGCGGTGGAGAACGAGTAGCTTTATTCATATTTGACATCCATTAAATCACCATAGAAAATATGCGCCGCGCCAAAGACTCGAACTCACAAAACCCATTAACCAAGCGCAATATCGATTCCTTTGTGTCCGATCGATGTTTACTGTACTCCCACAATTCGGCGGTCTAATTAATAAATTACACGTATGTTTTAGAAACTTGACTAAGAATATACTCACCTCTAATCTTGTTCCAATGTGTTACTTTTTTGCCTGTTTTCATAGTCTTCATGTTGATTTTATAGTATAACCCCTTATCCTGCACATACACGGTTACCAGAAGAATTATTCCTATTAACTCCCAAATAATACTTTTTTATTAACCAATTAAAACAGTTATTATATTAATTAAGAATAATTCACAAGAGCTAGTACCAGAAATGAGACTAAATATCTTTTCAACAGTTATGTTACTTAATATATTTATATATCTTGATTTGACCGAGGGATTAAGTTGACCAAGGATCAAATGATTACGGGTACTAAAATAATCATTTAATACTTTATAAGTTGTAAACAAGTATTCAATTCTAATCTAACATTAATCCGTATTTATCGCACTTTATTGTATAATTATTATAATACTAACATAGTAAAAGCACTGGTATTTATTTTAGTAAGTTTGTTACAGAAAATCAACTTTTCTTCCCATTTTTTTTCGTAAAGCGAGAGACGAAGTTACCTATTAAAACTTTTTGTTATTTGATTCCATTGCATCAGCGCACGTCAATATTCTTCTTTCGTACATTTTCAGAGAAGAAACAGTCCCCGAGGAAAACATTTTGTACAAAATAGTGCTTTTACTTTTAGACGAATTCAGAGCTTTATTTAACATTTTTTCCCAACGAATGGCATGCCCTTTCAGCTCGATTTGTAATAATGTATAATTTTATTCCAGTATAAAAAAAACTTTTAAAACGACATGCATATAGTGACATATTTCTGCATACACTTAGCGAGTTAATTTTTGCGAAAGCTTTCTAAGTTTTCGTGAAAAAAATGTTTTATTTTCACGGAAATATTTTATCGTCCACTTAATAAGTACGTTTACTATGTGGCGAAGAAATCTTGTCACGAAAAGAAGTCATGACACTCGACAATGCGAAGCGACATTTGACTGTTTTAGCCTTAAGAAAATGCTCTATTTCGTTTGGCATTGTCAAGCGTCGCTTCGCATTGTCGAGAGTCAGCCCTAAAACGCGACGGCGACATTGTAAATGACACGATCAGGATTCCGTAAAAGTCCTGAAAAAATCGTCTATGGAATGTCACTCTATACTGTAAAAACTCTACTGTTTTTAGTAACATGTAGATTACATATTAAAATCTTGACTCATGCCTTTAAGGGTTTAATAAAACCAATCTCCAGAATATATTTCAAATATTGTCAAGGTCCACAAGCCTACCAGGGAATAAAGACAACAAAACTATCAAATTGGTTAACCCTACATCACGTACCTATCAAGGACAAAGAAGTTTTATGTGAGCCGCTCCTACAATGTTGTATACACATTATCAAAATCATTACGAGAAGCAATCACATTTAGACCTCTTAAAGACTGCTGGCGACCTCTCGATTGTAAAAGAAAGAACCGTATAGGCCTTATTCCGTATAAAGTTGATAAATGGCTCCAATATTTCTGGGCATGGTTAGGGCAAACAATTTAACGAAATGAATCCAGATGTATTTGTTGCGTTTACATAACAATCGTTCACCTCAGTGGATTTTGTTATTCTGTGTTAGGTCAGGAACGTCCGCCACAATAGTCACCGTTTTGGTTAAGTGACCTTTATTACACATTTACCTCATAATACCACATTTCCTCGCATCTGAAGCAGACGACTTTTGAAAACAATGTAGCAAAAGAAGACATCGCTTGTAATGAGTAATTTCTTCTGTTTCTACAATGTTTTCCACTCTTTCATAGAAAAATAACCCAAGTTTCTTTAAAAAATAATGTTTTGTATATTAGATTTGAATTTGGAACAGTCCAGAATGTGCTTAAGAGGCAAAGGGCTAACATCAAATTTGTTGAAGCTTAATAAATTGGAAAATGTAGTACAACAGAATTCCAGATAAGTAGTTCTTACCGTCTAGACCGATCGTATTTCACAGAAATCGTATTGATATTCATAGAAATGCAAGGCAGTCATAAATATGCACAAATATGTCAATTTGGTAATTTAACCTTTTTGTTCAAAATTGAATTTAGAATGTTTAATTCACCCCCATATGCAAAATGATAACATTTGTCGGGAATGAACCTATAAAGATAGAACAGAAGACTGATACATGGAATCAATAAATTCTAACTGACCGTTCAAGAAATGATTTTTTGAGGGAAAAAGGTCATGTTCACTTAATACACGATACATGCGCATGCAGTTTAAATTTTCTATTGAATCTGAAGCTTAAATTTACCACAATGTACAACTGTATACGCATCTGCACATGTTCAATTACAATTTTAGCAGACCGCAAATGCCGATAGGTAATTAACGTAGCGAGACGGTGATGGATCATTGAATAATAGACTGAGGTTGGTGTACGTCTTTGTACAATGGCCGAACTTGGAATACAAAAATAGTTTTACAACAAATACGTGTTTTTGCTGGGATAATTTTTAAAGAGCTGTCGGTGTTTAATTAGGTAAAGCTTTACTGATGTCTCTCGTTATAGTTGATGAATTAAATAGACCTTCTGGGGTTATTAATATGTTGTTTACTAGAACATTGATCTTTTAGGGTCACAAAACAAGTGGAATGACGTATTCTGATGTTAACGTCGAAATTTGTACTGGTGAGTTAGCCATGTCAATGGCACGATCTTACCTATAGAGTGGGGGCCTCCGTCGATTAGCCTCCCACCGCTGTGAGTTGGAACCCCACTCAGGACCAAATTTTGGATGTAAGGAAGCTGTCCAGCTAGCTTACGGAAGGTCGATGGTTTTACCCACGTGTTCGCCAGGGGTCTTACTTCATAATGAGAAAAGGATATTGGTACTGACAAGAGATTGGAGTGCTTATCATTAGAAATTATTACTTGAAAGATGCAAGAAAGTGACTTTGGGTTCTGAAACCGTTCATATTTTACAGAATTTGTGCAGATATCTAAAGATTTTAGTCGTAAATAGTATACATAGCATTAATTGTTTTTAATAACAAGATATTTGGTTATAGCTGAACTTCAAATTTCTAATTCACCTTAGCAGCAAAATGATAATATAAAAAGGAATGTGGTCATTAAAATATAATTGTAAAATTAACATTTGACATTAAGCAGACACAATCTGGATTTAAAACGCTGCCCTTTACCGCAAATCACGAAAAACGCAAATTATAAAGTATCAGTATCATGAAAAGGTCCAAGTAGTTCTAATGTCCAAATATGTTATTGATGTACATATATAACACTCATGCATACAGCCTGTATTGCGCATTAATGTAAATTTCAACTTCTAAATGAACGATCTCTTCTATTTATTCATGAACATACAGAACATGCAAACAATTCGAATAAATAAGTAGCAGCTATATTATAGCGGACGGTAAGATAATCAAGTAAGTTAAGTCATACCGAACGAAACAAGTAAATTTCGTACAGTAAATATAAAAAATTCACATTGATATAAGTTTGCTCTTGTGTTGACCTTTTACTTTGGAAAATTGGTCAGATGATAATCTCATGTATATCACCTTATTTGGAATAAAATGTATTTCCACGTGCACAAGACTTGGCACCTCCGGTTTACTGGTAAACACTATTTTCACTTCAATATATTGCATTAAATTATTTAAATTCCAAAACAAACTACAGGAAAGAATCATTGGGATGTCATTGACAGGGCTTCTTATCGAGGAGGTGGCGCCATAAGCTGGGTTAATATTCCAGAAGTGCCGACGATTTATCAAGGCGTTTCACAGGGCGTTGTAGCGAGGATGTGGAATACATGGTGATGTTATCCACAGACACGGGGGAGGTCGTCAGAGGGCTATTGCTCCGGCAGAAGACCGTTTTACAAGCCCGACGTCATTGCTTCATGAACGCCACGGTCCTCCAGAATGACTTCCAGAACGCACAAACCATTGGAAACAGACTGCATGGTGATAACATGAGGACTAGACGACCTGCAATTCGTATTCCATTGATGGACAACCACACCCAGGTACGTCTCCAAAGGGCACAAGGTCACGTAACATGGACTTTGAACGACTGGACACCGGTGCGTTTCACAGACGAGACCAGAGTCTGTGTTGACTTGACAGATAAGGCGTGTGGAGAATAACCAATGAGCGTTTTGCATCAGTATGCATCGCAAACCATGATCGTTATGGTGGGGGTTCAGTAATGGTTTGGGTAGGGGTAAGCATGCAGGGGAAGACCGATCTGCGTATCATTGAAAACGGCATTCTGACAGCTCACAGATACGTCAGAGAGGTCTTGGATGTATACGTTCGTCCATATGCTGATGCAGTAGACCAGATTTCATTTTAATGGACGACAATGCCAGACCTCACAGAGCCAGAGTGGCCAATGAGTACTTCCAAGCCGAAACAATTGTCAGGATTGACTGGCCTGCGAGGTCTCTAGACCTCAACCCCAAACAACATGTCTGGGACATGCTTCAGGTTGCAATATCTGCACGCCCTGTTAAGCCTACCACCATCCAGGAGCCACGACAAGCTCTCGCTAAGGAGTGGGTTCGAATCGCACAAGGCAGCATCCGCGGGCCTATCAGTAGTATGAGAAGACAATGCCAGGCAGTAATCAACGCCAATGGGCACCACACACGATATTGAAAAGATCCTTTCACTTTTGGCTAGCCTTTAAAATCGTTTCACAGCCGACACTAATACACTAAAAACTTAAAAAATCACCCCTGATTCAGCCAGTATCATGCTTCAGTGATACATCAATACAATGTCAAAAGTTGCAAAATGACAATTAAAAATCGATAAAAAATTAATACCATATGAAATATATAACAACTATTAAGTGATCCCTGTCAAATTTTGAGTAGTATATTTATACTGTTTCAGGTCATTGTAAGGTCAGGTAACCCCAAAACAATAAGTGAATAATCCAAAGTTCTGGCGAGATCGCTGCCGATGCACAGTTTGTACCGCGGTCCAGTGGTTAGTGGGCTGAACTTGTAACCCGAAGATCCAGTTTCGTATCCCGGCTGCGGCAAGTCATACCCTTTTATAAACATTTGACAAAACTATCAATTTTCTTCCATAAGTGGAGAAGTTGCCGGCTCCTTGTGGAAGGGTAAGTTAGTACTGGTTAGTATACAGTCCAGGAAAACTGGTTAGGTGAACCGGCCGCCGTATATAGCTGAAAAATTGTTGAAAAACGGCGTTAAACCCCAGTGACAATAAGTCACATAAAACAAACAAACAAACAAACAAACAAACAAACAAACAAACAAACAAACAAACACAGTTTATGCATGTTACACAAAATTCACATAAAATTAAACGTCAACAAATTCGTCAGTTGTTTTTCGTTATGTATACTAAGCAGGGGCGGCTGCATGATTTTTGGTTGGGGCGTACAGTCTAGATGTTGATATATAGGACATAATCAGCACATTGCTGACGATTTTTTTTACTTATTCTTGCAAGATTTTAGAGGGGGCGCACGCCGATTCCGCCCACCTAAACCGCGCTTGCTGAGAACATATGTGTATTAATATATAATTTCCACTCAATCATTAATACAACCTCTTGAATTATTATAAATCATTGTTATGTATACTGTTCAACGTTTGCTAAGAATCACTCAATATTTCGTTCATATTATCACTATATAAAATCATATTGCTACTAAAGATAAACCGATATTGGGCCTCGTAAACGTGTAGTTATTGAATTGACACGTACACTTTGCACTAGAAGGGCAAGGAATAACATACCCGTGAAAATCGTTCATTTATGGCAGTTTGCCTTCGTGTACATTTGTAACGACTTGCAGAATGCTACCAGTGTGGGTAAAAGTACACAAACCATTAGACATCGGTTGCATGAAGCTGGCTTTAGGTAACGACAGCCTGCAATACGCATCCCATTGACACGACACCATGTTCAAGAGCGTTTGGAATGGCCACGAGATCATGTTAGGTGGACCCTTGATGAATTGACACCAGTTCTATTCGCAGATGCGTCAAGGTTCTATGTGGACTTCACGGACTGGCGGGCTTGGATTTGTTTGGAGAATGCCAAATGAACGTTTCGCTCAAGCTAGTATGGCAAAGCATGATCGTTATGGCGGGGGTTCAGTCATGGTGGGGGCGGGAATTAGCGCTCAGCTGAAAACATACCTACATGTCATTGAAAACGGAACACTGACGGCAAAGAGACAGTCTTGGATGTTCATGTTCGCCCGTATGCAGGTACTATATGTCCTGATTTCATCTTGATGAATAATAATACCCAAGCACACCAACCAGTATCTTGAGCAAGCTGCAATTGAGCGAGCGAAATCCCCGGATTTAAATTCATATAACACACATGGGATATACTACAGAGGGCCGATTATTCCCGCAAAGCCCACCCAGCAACTGTCCGGGAGTTCAGACAGACTCTCATTGAGGAAATCCTTATCATAAGTTCCGTAATTCCGTATCGGCAGCATGCTCCGGCGATGCCAGGCGGCAATCAATGCCCATGGTCACCATTCACGCTATTAACGCAGCTTAAACTCGCAAACATATTTTCTCATGTCGTCACAAATTAATAAAAGAAGCATACGTTGTAAAATGTGATCCGTAGCAAATTTTGAGTAGTATATCTCTGATTGCACAATTCACATCATCTAGGTCATGCATGATGTGATTCTAATTTTACTTGTAATTAACCATAAAACTGGAGTGTAAATATGACAAGTTTTTTATAAGTAATGTTTTCAACTTGTGTTTGTATTTGAGTTTAAATCGCTTCTGATGCTGCAGTGTTTTTCCTTTATCTATAATTAAGTGGTATAAATGCAACGTATCGTCTAAGGTAATCCAGGACATGTTAAAAACATGAGGACTCATAAATTAACGTAATATTCCAGATATTTGACAATGAATGTACCTTCAAGTAGAACATCTTTGAGATAATTTTGATAGACCTATAATAGACCTGATCCGGACTCCTACAGGGTGAGTTTCCTACAAGAATCTATGTAAGTATGCAAAAAAATGTCAACACTAGCAACTTGAACCCTAGCGTTATCTTGATAGAACGCTGGAATGACGCTCTGAGTTTGAAAGGGGACGCCAACGTATGGGGCAGGGATATTTTCTTTGCATAGATGTACATTTAATTATCCTCAATGAAAACAAGCCGTGTCTGATCCCTATTACTGATCATCCACCCCGAAACGACCCATCTGCAGTTCGCTAGTCCGCAAAAAACTCGCTTTTACCTCGGTGAACCCTCTCTCGACCATTACCTCTGGACTGCGCCAACCTTGATAACATCAGGAAAAAGCATATTCGACCAGTTTTACTTTCTCCACTTAATTTGTCCCTCGGCCCACTGAAGTTTATGACGATGATGATTGGGCCGTCCAAAAAGACCCAACATAGAAGCAGCGTTCGTACAAACTATTTTCTGCCAAACGCACATTCTGTACTGAACTCTATGCGTTGTGTGTACCGAAAATGACAGAAGTGGCAGCTAATGCAGTGATAAAGAGATTTCTTGCATATTGGTTAAATATGATATAGCAGTCATGATATGCCGCTGTTAAAGTTAGTCTACCTGGCCGTGGTAATTCGTCGGTACTTCTGGTCTGCGCAAATCGCCGTTTGAGACTTCTAATCGTTGGTAAAGATGACCCAACTTGTGCTGCCACCTCTTCAGTATAACGTCCTGTCATAAGCTTTCTAATGGATCTCTCCTGTGATTTGTTTTGGAATCCTCGGCGTTTAAATTAAATTATTTCTCTTAATGCTTTGACACTTTTCTTATTGTGCTCATCTAATATGTGTGATATATTGATGTGGAAATCCTTTCTACGTGTGGACCGGAAGTGCCAACCACATAAAACGCACGATAAAATGCATTTTTGGTACATTATGACATGGCACTGGTATATTTTGATATTTTTAGCACGCGTGCTACTGCATGTGCATGTTCATATGTACGTGGAAATTAATCTTGAAATATTATGATTTAAGGTATGAAAGCTATTTTTGGTTCAGTATAAATTAACTAACTTGATTATTTTTCGTCACTTGCTGACTGACTCCGTAGTTCATGAATGTGTCCTCACGTACACTTCTGCGCTACAAATGTGATAAATCATTGAGTGTATATCAGTACAGTAGAACCTCGATTATTATAAATTGATGGGTCTAAGATATTTTTTCGGATAATTTATGGTATCGGATTAAGAATGCTTTGGGAAATCAAGACTCTGTTACATTAAAATAAAGGGGAGATCACTCCCAAATATATAATGACGTCATGAAATAATAACAATAAAAACAATGTGTTTTACTGTATCTATTAATTTACAATAGACAATAAATTTATGTTAAACATACGCATCTTTATATAAACAGGATTTAATTGTAAACAAGCAGATCATTAATTAACTGGATATGAAAATGAATATAAGCGTATTAAAACAGCAGATGTATTCATCTACATTTTTTATCATGAAATAAATTATACACATATTTATAATCGCTTTCGTATTCAATTTCAAAATGGAATGATTGGAATGGTCTTCAGTGTCGGTGATTGATAATGATAACGTGTATTGAATAATTGTAACATTTCCTAACATTTTCTGACCAAGTAAGTGAGTGGGTACGCAGGCAGGTAGGCAGGCAGGCAACAAATCAATTTACAGTTTCACATGAAATTGCATACTTTGTTAAATAACGTGAGTAGATGAATAGTGAATGTATATGTGAAAGTATGCATTTGATTGAGCCATGATATTCGGATTTCACAATTCGGATAATCGAGGATAATCTACATTGAGACATATAGGAAAAATATCGGCACCAAAAATTCATTTTGGATTACAGCAGGTTTTCGGATAATCAGTTGTCGAATAATCGGGGTTCTATTGTAGTTCAAATTCACATCAATAGGTCATGTAAACTTGATTCATGAGTATGTTTTATTAATGTGTGATATTTAAACATCTAGTATCGTTAGTACTTCTTCATAAAAAAACAGGTGAGAAATTGATACTAGTCGTTTGGAATTTGATGTACAAGGTAATGTACAATTTTCACTTGTCATAACACGGTAAAGGACAACATTTTGAGTTCCTCTATCTGGCTCTGCTTAATCTCCTGTGTCAACTCATATTAATGTTTCCATTTGTCAATTAGGTCATTATGTGTTATCATTTTGTTAAGCGCCTAGGTGTTTAGGCGTTAATTGGATTCTACAGGTTTCAAAATTAATGGCTGTAGTTTGCAAATTATGTTTAAAGTATGTTTTAAATAGACGTTATATTTTAAATTGTGATCATTTTTAATTCTTAATTTTTTGTGAAGTAATCTAGTTTAGGATACAGTGACTCGCAAAATCAGAATCAGAGGCGTTAGATTTCTATATTCAGTTGCCAACTGACTAGTTTAAACTCAGAATATAGAAATCTAATTCGGAATGTTGTTCTTTTTAATGTGTTTAATATGTTTCTGTTAAAGTAAAAAAAACTTGTTTTTTTTAAATGAGATTTTGTGTGATTTATTTTAATTGGTAGCTCGGTTTTGCAAAATGAGGTTGATGCTTAACAAAATAAAAAAAACAGAATGTCTTTAGGGCGAGTTAAACATTTGAAGTTCTACTGCGACCAAATACTTCAATATTAAGAACAACAAATGCTATAGATTAGTTTCCAAACTGAAACGTTTATACACATTGATCACAGAAATTATAAATCGTTTGAGGTCGTTCACGTTTAAAGTTTGAATTCTGTGGAATATGAACAGTGTCTAAACCAAAAAAGATTTTTTGTGCGTATTTGTGAATACTGTCAAACCTGTGTTTTAGATCAACCCCCGAATAATGACCATCCCGTGAACAAAGGCTATTATTTGAAATACCATCATTAATTATTTAGAACAAACTGACCTCCGTATAATGGTCATCTGTCAATAAAGGCCACATTTTGTCTTTCGCAAGGATGGCCTTCGATCACAGATTTGACTCTAATTGTTTTTTTAATATAAATCAGTTCATTCTCTTTGAAGTACCTATATTTTTGAATTACATGTATAATAATTCTAATTTTTAATGGATTCATCATCGAAAGAAAAAAAATATTTTTTTTATTTTTGTCATGATTATAAAGTTTTCACATTTTGTAACAAAATGTGTTTTATACTGCATACACAGAAAAATCTTAACAATAAATTGTTTGCATATACCTGTTCATTCCCTGCCTGCTTTAGGACATCAACGTTATCTTCTCACCGCAGTGATGAAAACGACTTAAACATATATATATTTATTTTTGATACATTCAGAAATGCGTGTGTCTCAAAACGCAGGAGAGTCAACATCAGAAAGCTTACGACAAAAAGAAATGTCGGGAACACCATATCTGACAAGTTTTTCGAATGCAGCATTTACTCTACCGGATGTATGTGATAAAATGGAAGAAATTCTACCTCCAAGGTAAATATTTGTAATGCCTGACTCATCAGATATATTTAGATTCAAATACATTTAAAGGTACAGTTTTAAGTCCTAACGATACCAAAAGATTCTGTAGCGTGTTACTAACATTATTGTGAGAATTCATCTGAGCTACGTCACGATATGGCTAAATTCTCTCGATTTAGAAAGTTGCACTTCGAAGGGAAATATCTAAGCATAAAATATTATTATCATCATATGCATTGTCGTCATATAATTGTCATCATAATGATCACCATAATCATTATTATCTTCACAAATGCTTCTGATTACAAACACTTATTCAATACATGGTTTATTTACAGGGTAAATACTTTACCAATAAACCGTGTGGGGATATTGTCATACATGTTTTGTTCGTGGTTTTCTGAATTCGTTCTTGGTACATTTCGAAACCAAGAAAAACCATTATCACAAGCCGATGTTTGGAGATGTTCGGAGCAGGAAGGCATTACTACGAATACAGAGAAGTATAATTGTGCATTCAATAAAACTTGAACATCTCAGACCATGTGTTCGTTTAACTGTTGTATTAATATGCGTAAATATGGAGAACACAACTTGAATATAGTTGATGTTGAAGTACGCTTTGACTGCGTGCATGTACCTTCGGGACTTTTTTAAATTTTTTAATCTGTTATACTTCAAAACTGTTTGCACAAAAACTTTCTTTTAGTATACTAAGGATTTGATGAGCAGTGTTTAACGCTTCTAAAAAAACAGGTGGAATATCAAATATAATGTTTTATTTGCTTTGATAACTAGATCACTCCATGTTCTTTTTCTTTGAAGCATGAAAAAGATATGGAACAAAGAAATTGACCACAACAATCGCAATGCCTCGTTCTTCAATGTTTTGGTCCATTTTACTAAAAGAAGATGTTTTATTAACTTTGCAATATTGGTCATCTACATTTTTGCTGCTTTTACAACATCGGTAACTTCTTTTTGTAGAAATATTTATTTTGCATTTGAAGAGGCCAGTGGGCGTTTTTCAACATTTTTTTCAGTTACATACGGCGACCGACTCACCTAACCAGTTTTCCTGGACTGTACACTAACCGGTACTGACTTACCTTTCCACCAGGAGCCAGCAACTTCTCCACGTACAGAGGAAAGTCGACATTTTTGTCAAATTTACATAAATGATGTGACATGCCGCGACCGGGAGTATCTTTCTGTAATGCATTCTGTACACAAAATTAATTACACATTAGCTGTTCGGAATGAAGCCTTCGGTAATTATGTCATAGATAAAGAACATTGTTTCAGAAGTTGTGACTTATCATTACTTTATTATTAGAACAAATGAGCATCGCCAGTCCAAACATTGATTGGGAAAAGTAAAAACTTTGCTGTTTAAACGATCATTTGTATGTTTGTATTTTCCGGTGTTGTAGGCTATCCTCGTGAAAAACATCGTTTCATATCTAGAATCAGATCATCAAGACCTTCTCTATGGTTCTACTTGGGCAATCGTGATTTTTATCTGTGAAATCATCAGAGCATTGGCGCTAAATAACTGTATAATATTTGGATGCCAAACGGGTACGACAATGTGGGTGTGATGTTCATAGACAGCAGACGTGTTTTCGCAATTACTGATATTTATAACACAATGAATCATGTCCTTTTCATTTCATCATAAACAGATAATAGTGCAGTGTATTAATGTAGACCATTGCTACATTTTTAGCCTTAGTGAGATCTTTTATAAGAGCTTTCCGTTGCTCTAATGTAGAAATGATAACTATTTATAGTAGAATCTTCGATCTTAACCAGCTTTTTTATAAATTGCATTCTGCGAAATTCAGTAAGTTTCACTTCCAACAGATCATAATTATAATTAGCAATCGCCTTTCACATTTTATGCAAACTGGCATTGTCTAGGCAGTGGCATGCATCCATTTACACAGAAACACAGAACCCACAAAATAAACCAAAGCTATGACGTACTTTCATTTGTCTGAATTCACAGCACGGAATTAATTTTTTTCTGATGTTATTTTTTCAAGCAACAAATGTACCACATATCAAATGCGCATAAGACTTATGCTGCAAGCTGATGCACTAACAAAGTAAAATAGGATATAAAGGTACATAGTGTAAGTGCTTATTGATGCAAGTATACAAATGTGTTTTTCTCCCCTGGGTTTAACGCCGTTTCTCAAACAGTTTCAGTTCTATACGGCGGTCGGTTCACCTAACCAGTTTTCCATGACTGAATACTAAGTACTAACTGACCCTTCCACAAAGAGCCGGTAACTTCTCCGTTTATGGAGGAAAATCGACATTTTTGTCAAATTTTTATATAAGGGTGTGACCTGCCGCATCCGGGATTTGAACCTGGATCGCCGGGTTACAAGTCCAGCGCACTGACCGCGGCTCTGGTATACAGAAGCGTTAACGATGATTTGTCTTTGTTTCAGCAACACGTGTCCGCTCAGGTTTGATAGGTTTATTATACGACAAGCTTCTGAGAATGAAATCTATGAATGGACAAACAAACTCAGAGGTACATGCAGTCGTATCTTATTTAATTCTTAAATTAGTTGACTATAATTACATGCGTAATTAGCTAAATACAAGAAATCCAATTAATGTTACACTTGAAGCTATCTTAGACGTTCATACTTGCATTTGGACTGGCATGATTTTAACGGAAGTTTTTGTTCTTAACATTGGTGTCTTGTTTAGAGTCTCATATCTTAATTAATTCTTAAGTTAGTTGATCATAATTCCATGCGTGATTATTTAATTGAAATTCAAATATTCATCATTATGAATGTTCGAGTTTCATCCGCTGCCCTGTTAGAAATCAGTATTTGGATGGCTTATATAATGTTCAATATTTTATAAGTTCAGTAAAAAATCTGATTTTGTTTTATTCCAGATAATTAACTTATTCAGTGTTGATTCACAGCGGATATATTTGTTTACATCTAACTGTGTCATTGTGCTAGGCTTTCCCTTATATTTTGTGATTAGTTTCGTGTATTGTTACCTTCTTATCGAATATTGGAGTTTTGTCGCTATCGGAACTGTCGCAGCGTGTCACATGGCTCAGGTATGTATGCGATATACATAATTGTACTTAATAATCGAACGCAAATACTATTTTATACACCATACACTATATATTGTAATTCAATGAATTATTTTATTAGATATGCTCTGAGCATTTTGTCATAATAGGGGAATACAGAATATTTTATATTTTGTGCTGTTGCATTTGTTGAAATAGTTATGCCGGGCTTGCTTAATAAATCAATTCATGGACAGAAATACAACATTATTGCGTCAAAGAATGTAATGAATTGAAACCATTTGTACACATTAATATTTGTATTGGTTCGTATAAGTGTAGAAACTCTTTTAGCTTCGTTTGTTTTAGATGTACCTGGTCTCGTTTTCTGGCAATATTCGCAGTAAATGTGCTCAGTTTGCTGATAAAAGAATAAGGAGAGTCACTGAGGTGATAAAGAACATGAGATTTATTAAAATGGGTGTTTTGGAAACTCCACTGGTGAACATTATCAATGGTAAGGCATACGAATGAATGGTTATTGATGAAAAACCTCACTTTCCCATTTTCTGGTTGGTGTATTTTCACTTCCAAAACAAAAACAAAGAATGATAGGTGGGTATGAATTTTTTTTCAGGAAATGCTCTGGAGCTCGCATAAAAAATGTGTATAACATTACAGCATAATCCCTGAAAAACCGGACCCCTTCCGGACTGACACCGAAATCCGGTTTTCTAAGAGTGCTGGTTTTCAGAGAAAAATGGTACTTGAATAATCGTCCAATTTTAAAAGAATTCTTGTTTGCAGGTAGGAGTCCGTTTTTCAGGGGTTAGACATCTAATTATATGTCATTGCATGTTATCCGTTGTGTTTTATCGTCCTTGGTTATAATGATCCAGGCCTCCTGGCTGGGTCTCTGATCAATACAACCTTCTATCAAATTTTCCAATGTCAAAGACATAAAAGAAAATATCGGACGATCTTAATCATTTTGATCCAGTTTCTGTTTGTTTTCAACTGACGTTACATTTGTATTTGTTATTAAGTTGTGAGGAATCCTTCGTGTTTGTTATCCCATCATGAATATGAACAAAAAAGGATTCCAAGAAAAAATAATCACATATAAAACATCTCATCTTCCCCAAATTCTGCCCTCCCTTAGTTCCCCCAACCCAAAACACACCAACACACAGGTCGTAGGATTCTCCGGGTTTTTCGCTTGTTTTATAAGCAAAACCTTATGTAAAAGACTTAAATTACCGACTGTACCATATCCTATACTCCCAGTTTGTAATTCAATTCGTTTCAGACATAAGAAAACCAGAAGAGAAATACCTTTTTTACAGGGCATTACTTACCAATGTGTCTGGGTGCTTGATTCCTATTGCGCCGACGATAGCATCTGTTGTTACTATAAGCGTTTGTGCTTTAACTGGGTACCAGCTCATTGCATCTACGGTATGTACATATACGATGCGTCAATGATGACATAGTCACTGGTGTTTAACGCCGTTTTTCAACAATTTTTCAGTTATATACGACGACCGGTTCACTTAATCAGTTTGTCTGGACTGTATACTAACCAGTACTAACTTACCCTTCCACAAGGAGCCAACAACTTCTCCACAAATGGAGGAAAATTGACATTTTTGTCACATTTTCATGGAAGGGTATGACCTGCCGCGACCGGGATTTAAACCCGGATCGCTGGGTTTCAAGTCCAGCGCACTTACCACTGGACCACGGTCGCGGTCCTGCGTCAATGATGAGAAGGGATTTAACTCTCCTTTCGTTCCAGCTACTTCAATGGCAAAACCGACCGTCTTACAAGCATTAATTACGAGTAATAATAATCCAATTAATTTGCCACAATGTGTAATTTCAGATGTGTATTATGTATTATGTGTGCGTTATTGCGTTAAACAAACATACTACGTTATTTTGGTATTCAATAAGTGATGTTAATTTTTCCTTTTTCATAATTTGACATGCTTCTTTGTCTAAAAATACATTCTGTAATTTTGCAGGTATTTGCTGTCATTGGAACGTTGAATTTTCTAAGTGGGGGCATTTCTAGGGTGTCCATGTGTTTAAGGCTGTACACGGAGGCGAAAGTCAGTTTTGAACGAATACAGGTACAGGAGCACAAACCGGATAGATAGCAGTGTTCTAACTCACTTCTGAAACTGGTGGTAAGCTTACCCCAAGTCTGAAATCTGGGGGTAAGAGATGAATTTTGGGGGTATGAACATTAAAAAAAAACATGCGCTTACGCATACAAATCAAACTCGTTGCGCGATTTTCGCACGATTTTACATGAGTGGGAACACTGGGTAGATTTCTATGACAATCTGTATTCTTTTAGCAATTCTAATTTCTGTAGTAAACGCGATTTAACGTTGTCATTTATCGCACCTCACACGATATTTTTTTCATAATCTCTTTTTAGAGAATACTGTTATTGGAAGAATACTCAAAGCCTGATACTGAAGTAAATAATGAAGGAAATGTTGTTGAAATAAAGAACGCAAATTTCGTATGGTTTAAGCCGTTAGATGCAAACAGTGGAGTGTTTCAAGTCAACAACAACGTTAACAGTAGGTAGAATTTATTGTCTTATGATTTCGATATACATGACTATAGTATAACCCCTGAAAACCGGACACCTTTCGGACTGGGCCAAAAGTTAGGTTTTCTGATAATTCCGGTTTTTCGGAGAATTATTGATTATAGAATAGAAAAGAATGGGACTTGGAAAATCATCCGATTTTTAGAGAATTCCGGTTTTTCAGGGAGTCCGGTTTTCAGGGGTTTACTGTATTGTGTTCATCCATATATAGTTGCAAAGTTTTACACACAAGGCCAATGAATAGTTACATTAATGTAAATTTCGTATTGGAAGGAAACACGTATTATTATATTGGTTGTCGTATATCAATATGATGCATTCCATTTTTGCATTTCACTAATTATACTGGTCAAGTGAGCTCGAAGCCTGAAATACAGTAATTCCAAAAAAAAAGTTTCTCCTGTTGACTTACAAATGCCCAATAAAATGCATCCATGTAGTGATACAGATGTGGAGCAAAATTGTAGACACGAAATTTATTGTTGCAGAATCAGAATGTGATGAATTGGAAAACGTGTTTGAATTGTCAAACATATCTTTTGAAGCCAAGAAGGTAAATTATATTTAATATCTAATAGCATATTCGAATACTCCATTTTCCACATCATACATACATGGAGGTTAAATTAACAATAAAAAAGTACAATAGGAAAAAGTCATGCTGTTGTTGGAGGGAGGTTGTTGTTCAAGAGAGGGCTGCTCTAGAGAGGTTACACTGTATTTATAGTCGTTAAATCGCAATTGCGATTATAATTTATTGTGATTGTATTATTATTTTGTATTGCATGTAAGGTACTTGTAAACAAGACTTCATAAAGATCCTACCGAATGTTAATAAGCTATAAAATATTAAATTTCAGTGCATATTATATGTAAGTTGACTTTCATTTTGTATTTCACAATTTTAAACACATTTCAGGGTAATTTCATCGGTATATGTGGTCAAGTTGGATCCGGGAAATCGGCATTTTTGTCTGCAATTCTAGGAAGGGTACTTACGCTTATATTGACCTTCTTAAAATACTTAAATGGCGTCATATTACCGGAACGACATTCATAATTGATTGACTTCACATTGATATCAGTGACACTACCAGTAATCTCTGTGTAATAACTTGGTGCTATTTTTCTGGTACATAAATCTATGTAATTTCCTTCGTGGCTAACAATTACTTCCAATTACCAATTGTATTTTTGGTATCATATACATGGTTTTACATATATCCGTACCCGTATATTCATCCGCATGATCAGAATAGTTGTCTGCATTGATGGTACTATGTTCTCACTCGGTATGGTATAAGCAACATAAAAGTTAGTTTTTATTTTAACAAATCCATTGTCCTTTTTATGCAGATGTTCAAGAAAAATGGACGCCTAGCAGTGAATGGAAGTATAGCTTATGTCTCACAACAAGCATGGATATTCAATGCTACCCTGAAAGAGAATATTTTGTTTGGATCACAATTCGATCCAGAACGGTAATAACTTGAAATTTAATATTTCGCATGTATGTTAACTGTTATTCATTTTTATATGACGTTGGAACTAACTAACTAACTGACTGACTGACTGACTGACTGGCTGGCTGACTGGCTGGCTGGCCAATTTTGTCCACAATGTCGCGAAAATTCGCAATTCTTGGGGGCTGGTCATGTTCCCAAAATGCTGAAAAAACCTAACTGATACATTTTCAGATATGACCGGGTAATTAAAAGCTGCTGTTTGGTTCCTGATATAGAAGATATGCCGGACGGACATAACACCGAGGTACATGTAAATGCTATTGTATGACGGTTTGATATTTACTCTAAACGTCAACCTTGTTATACGTGTATACCTTGTTTATACAATGCAACCTCTCCAGAACGGCCCTCTGCTTTCAACAACATCATGATATTTTTCCACAATACGATAAACTGTTAATTTAACCTCTCTAGAGCAACCACCTCTCAACAGCATAATAATTTTGCCTCTCCCAAAGGGTGTTGCTTTAGAGAGGTTGCACTGTACTGAGTTATGGAATTCAAAATCAGTCTGTTGCGTAACCACATTATTTTACATAAAACTGTATTGCGTTGCAGGTGTATTTGAGAGGGGAGGGTGCAAGTCATATTTTCGGTTTTGTATACAGTATAAATATATTAACTCGGTTGTGGATTTGACAGTCATGTTGTATTGATTTGTGTTTTTCTTGGCTTCTGTGTTGTTGAGTACTTAATGGTGTTTTGTCGAGAGAGTTTTTTCGTAGTAACGCAGTCTGTGTGGTAGAGGATATCTTTGCGCGATGAACTTGCTACAAATCCGCTTGTTCGGTAAATACTTGGCAAGTATTGAATATTATAAAGAAAATACTGTCAGCTTTATCCGCATACTTAATGCAGTCGATGTTTTTCATCAATTTTAGATAGGCGAAAATGGTGTTAATCTAAGTGGTGGTCAGAAGCAGCGGGTTAGCCTGGCACGAGCCACATATGGTGATAAAGACATTTATATTATTGACGATTCATTGTCTGCACTGGATGATAAAGTTGGAAAACAAGTATTTCAAGAATGTATGTTACGTCTCCTTAAGAAAAAGACCGTTTTGTTTGTTACAAACCATTTACAGGTGAACACTTCTTTTATCTATTCTTGATACGACTTAATCTTCAGGTATTTAAAGCAGGACATAATGAACAAATGGTTGTGACAGCGTGTTTTTGACTAGTAACGTATGAGCTTTGAATGCAATACGATTTTTTGAAGAACGAATTGTCATTGTTCATTCTATTTTATTGAGTTTCTTAATAATTCAAAACTTATTGAAGGAACATTGAGGCATTTTAACACAATTTTATGTTTGCAAGTATTATAAATACTAGTGCCTTAGATACAATGGAACCCCTCTAAACCGGTCGAGCCCGGGACCAGGTCATTTGGCCGGTTTAGAGGGGATGCTAGTTAAAAGAAGATTTTTGAATTATATAGTAATGAAATCGGGACCAGAACATTTCACCGATTTAGAGGGGAAACCGGTTTATTGAGGACCCGGTTTAGAGGGTTTTCATTGTGCAATACAAAGTTTACTGCTGGAAGTAATTGGTAAGCTAGTCTATGTATGTCTGGCATAACAGAATTGTGAAATTGACTATAGATAACATTTGTTATACTATAGATGTTTTATTTCATTTTTAAGTATTTGAAGACTTGTGATGAAATTCTCGTCATAAACAAAGGAATGATTATACAAAAGGGACTCCACCAGGACCTGCTGAATGCTAAAGGATTGTATGCTGAAATGTTCAATAATTGTACAGAAAACACAAACCAAACTCATGGTGATGGTATGCATGTAGTTCTTTTTGATATTTTGTCCAAAGTCAGTTGTGCATTGCACAGTCGAATTAAAATGAGATAGAAACCACACAGCGATAAAGCTAAACTTAAAAATGAAAAGTTACCTGACGTAATTGCTTTCAATCAAGATAAATGGTTTAGTTCGGCTCTTTATTATTTTGATGTTAATTTTTTCTTCAGCTGTATTGAGTGGCAGTGCGAGAGAAGCCATTGGAAAGGACTGTGTGTCTGGTGGTGGTGGTGGTGGCATAGCTGCAAAATTCAATACGGGACAAGAACGTATGTTTATTGTTTACATTATCTCTAAATATGCATCGTGCTTGTGTTGGCCTTTTGATGTGTATTGAACTATTCTGATTTATTTATTGTCAAACGAAGTGCAACACGCACCTGTTGTTAGTATAATATGCAATATAAATACTAGTACAATGTTTGAATTTGTACTAAGAATTCAAATTAAATTGAACAGGAGCGTTTATTAAAAACGAAGTACCTGCAGTTGGTCATGTGAAATGCGGCACCTACCTTGCGTACATTCGGGCTGCTGGCGGCTGGGGCGTGGTATCCTGTGTTCTGTTGGTTCAACTAATAATATCTGCCTCTATTGTTTTCTCGGACTGGTGGTTAAGCAAATGGATTTCTTCTGTATGTTACTTTGTTCGTTCTCATAATGCATTATTCTGAAATAGGTATTTATCAATGAAACTTTTCTGAATCCGTGTAACTGATTTTACATCGGTTCATATTTCTCAAAGATTAGCATTCACAACTAGGGTGATAACTTAGAGCTATTGACATTGATAAGAATAAATGAAAGAAAGTATTACCTGCTACGTACCAGGCCGTTTTAAAGTCTTTCAATAACACCAACCAGAACATACATTTGACTTTTTCACTGGGTTTAACGCCGTTTTTCAACCTTTTTCAGTGGCCAGTTCACCTAACCAGTTTTCCTGGACTGTATACTAACCAGCACTAATTTACCCTTCCATAAAGGGCCGGCAACTTCACCACATATGGAGTAAAATCGACACTTTTGTCAAAATTTCACAGAAGGGTATTACCTGCCGCGACTGTGATTTGAACTCGGATCGCCAGGTTACAAATCCAGCGCATTAACCAGTGGACCTCGGTCGCTGCTTCATTTAACTTCCACAAAGAATCAGAGAAAAGTACGTAAATGCCATATCGGAAGTATAGCTGCATGTCAGCCTGCTAGCCACACATAAATCCCAGAAACTCGGGATTTTCATGAGAAGAGACGCAAGTATAAGTTATGTAAGAGACAGACATCAGTGACGCCAAATTGCTAGCTGGCATACAGCGTCAGATTGATGAAGATGACAATTACGCACTTAGTGGTAAACACTCCTCCATAGTATGTTATCGAAATTATTACACAAATTAGCTTAATATGGTTCAAAACACGAACTGAATGTAAATTTGAATTAACGTAGACTATATTTAACTAACATATTATGCGTTTTATAATGTGTATATTATGAATATGTTCAGCATATTTAGTGTTGTCCGTTCGAATTCAGGAATCGATAAAACCACTGGACACGATATTGAACTTATCCACGACACAATCACAGACTGCTTCAAACAGCTCCATCAACGACACAAATGGATCAGCCAGATTAGGTCAGCCCCAGGATCTTTTTATCAATTGGAATATCAGCCATAATATGCATCTTGTTGTGTATTCTACATCCATTGTCGGAATATTGGTATTGTTATTGATCGGAGCTATCGTTGGAGCCAAAGTAAGCGTCAAGAAGTATTTATAAAGTGTATGTGCGATGTAATGTGATACTAATAAGCCATTTACTGGCTATTTGATAACTAAGTGCTGTTATGCTAATAAACCATTTACTGGCTATTTATTAACTAAGTGCTGTTATACTAATAAGCCATTTACTGGCTATTTATTAACTAAGTGCTGTAATACTAATAAGCCATTTACCGGCTATTTATTAACTAAATGTTGTTATACTAATAATCCACTTACTGGCTATTTATAAACTAAGTAGTGTTATACTAATAAACCATTGACTGGCTATTTATTAACTAAGTGTTGCATGTTCATATTCATAATCTGAAGCAGTGTTCTTGATTAACTTGTATCTATCATAGTCGTGTCATAAGATTAAAAAAAAACTCCTTTCAGGTGACTTGGAAAACATCACATCAGATACACAAAAGATGTCTTTCAAGTGTCATGGGTGCATCAATGTCATTCTTTGATACCACTCCAGTAGGAAGAATACTAAACAGGTTGTCAAAAGACTTGGATGAAAGTATGAGTATACTTGTATTTAGTTTACTGTCTAGTTAGTATACGTTTGATGGAAAGATATACGGATGAAAACCAGCGTGTTTCATTTTGTCAATATTAGAGATACAAATTATCAGGTTTTCAAAAAATGACCCTTTATTCACAGGGTGGCCTTTATTCGGAGGTGCTTGCACACACAGGTTTGACTGTATGTGTTTAAAATCGATACTTGGCAAAATTATACATTGTCGAGTAAGAAAACGATGTCATACTTTTAACAAATGTAGATTTACAATCTGTAATTGATTCTAGATTCTAATATTCAATTATTTGTTACAGTTGATGTATTCTTACCACAAAATATAAGGATATTACTACAATGGTTATCATTGTCTATTATTTCGTTGTTGGTATCAATTTATGTGACTCCGTGGTTCCTGACGGCCATTATCCCAATCGTGATAGCATTCTGTTTTCTAAAAAAGATAACATCTGTGACCATACGCCAGATGAAACGGTTTGATAACATTTCTAGATCACCTTTACTCAGTAGTGTTAGTGCTACAACTAACGGATTAGTTACAATCGTTGCAAGCGAGAAGCAAGACCATTTGATGAACAGGTATTTTGGAAACGGCGAAATCGGATATTTATGTAAAACATACTTTTATACATTTAGTTATTTGTTAGAACATAACGTATCCGTTTGTGCGTTGGCTATACCCTTCCTATGTGGACCTTATGATGCATATTTGTATAATTAAAACAGGCGTGATATCCATCTCTTTGTACATATAAAAAAACTAGAAAATCACAGAAATGACGACATTTATTTTTCAAATTCCAGCAATCAATCTCGTATTAGGGAAAACTAATTCTGGTGCTCTTTTTTTATTTATTTTTTGTAAACACATTTTCGTAATATACTCTTAATTTGAAACATGTACATTAGAAATATAAGTTATTTTGCGCCTTTTGTTAAACCGTTTTATTCTTTAAGGTTCACAAAAATTGGAAATGTTTCATCCGTGTCATCATTTCTATGTGACATCAGTGTACAGTGGATAGGGATTAGGCTTGATTTATTAACCGGCTCAATGACTGTAGCCACTACGTTAATTTTTGTATTCACAAAGGGTCTGGTACAACCAGCTTCTGCAGGCCTTGTGCTTTCTTTATTTGGAAAGGTATTTTATCTGTTTGTCTCCTCTTAACCTTCACATGCTTATATTTAATACTTTTGTACTTATTAATTCAAAACAATGTCAAATAAAGTAATAATTCTTAATTGAAATACTTCTTGGCCCCGAAAATCTGTACACTAATTAAAGTATATAAATATGTATAAAGCTCTAGTCTCAGTATTCGTTACACAGTAAGTAATAAATACGGGAGCGTTGTTATCAAGTTGTCAGTACGCAGTAAGTAAGTAATAAATACGGGAGCGTTGTTATCAAGTTGTCAGTACGCAGTAAGTAAGTAATAAATACGGGAGCGTTGTTATCAAGTTGTCAGTACGCAGTAAGTAAGTAATAAATACGGGAGCATTGTTATCAAGTTGTCAGTACACAGTAAGTAAGCAATAAATACGGGAGCGTTGTTATCAAGTTGTCAGTACGCAGTAAGTAAGTAATAAATACGGGAGCGTTGTTATCAAGTTGTCAGTACGCAGTAAGTAAGTAATAAATACGGGAGCGTTGTTATCAAGTTGTCAGTACACAGTAAGTAAGTAATAAATACGGGAGCGTTGTTAAAAAGTAGTTAGTAGAAAGTCGCCACCCATTCTGTTGCAAACGAAAACGCACGCGCGCACACACATGCTAAAATATACTACATGTATGTATTTGATAGCATCGTCTCGCGTTTTGTGGATGAAAAAAAGACAAGAAATAGCTGCATTTCTCTGTTTCATTCACCGCATGTCCTATTGTTTTTGCCGACCCGGATAGCAGTTGCCAAAATACTTTTTGAAGATTAATTTAGATTAGCAGAATATAATCAGAATTGAGCTATCCTTATAGGAGATGTAAGATTTGTATTACAATACCTAAGCACACATATATACACATGTACAAATGGGTAAAAATATGTAAAAACACGAACCTTAAGTACAATGACAAAACTCAGAGAGTTTGTCGTTGTGTAATGAACAGTGAAGGACGTCACAGTTTTGTTAGTTTGTGTTTTGCTGTGAAACTTAAGCTATAAGGAACTTCAAGTTAGGTATTGGAAAGCTTAATCTAAGCCTTTCTCAATTCCAGATAATCGGAATATTACAATATCTATTGATACTTTCCAACAATGCCGAAGCAAACTTTACAGCGGTGGAAAGAATTCAAGAATACAGTGTGGTAAGTTTCATAACACAGTTGCAGTGTGGTAAGTTTCATAACACAGTTGCAGTGTGGTAAGTTTCATAACACAGTTGCAGTGTGGTAAGTTTCATAACACAGTTGCAGTGTGGTAAGTTTGATAACACAGTTGCAGTGTGGTAAGTTTCATAACACAGTTGCAGTGTGGTAAGTTTCATAACACAGTTGCAGTGTGGTAAGTTTCATAACACAGTTGCAGTGTGGTAAGTTTCATAACATAGTTGCAGTAGATTGATGAAGAAGTATTTGATATTACAAACATTTAACTTCAGTGCAGGGTCTCATCAGTAGATATCAATTTACTTCACCTTTAAGATAAGAGACTTGAAAACATCATATGTTAGATAACGCCATTTCTCGAACCCTTCAATTACAAAAAAAGAAGGTTTCGTGGCATTTTCGCTCATTCTTTTATCGTTGGGGCTTTAGCGGCTCAGACAAGTACGATTTATTCTTATAATGTGTATTTATAATGTATTATATGTACATTTTGTATGTGTTAGTTAGTTGGTTGGTTGGTTGGTCTGTTTGTTTGTTTGTTTGTTTGTTTGTTTTTATGTGACTTATTGTCGCTGGGGTCTAACACCGTTTTCCAACAATTTTTCAGTTATATACGGCGACCGGTTCACCTAACCGGTTGTCCTGTATACTAACCAGTACTAACTTACCCTTCCACAATGAGCCGGCAATTTCCCCACATATGAAGGAAAATCAACTTTTTGTCAAATTTTCATAGAAGGGCATGACCTGCCGCGACCGGGATTTGAACTGGGATCTCCGGAGTACAAATCCAACGCTCTTAGCACAGGACCACTTTTGCGGATTTAAATGCATACTATTATACATTGCATGCAAACTATGAAGAGAAATATTCTATGTGCAATTAAGCATTAAAATTGTTATTCGCCACCCAAGCAGTGATTTTATATTGATTTTAATTCAAAAATAGAAATTGCCGCCAGACAATGAATATGAAGGCAAAGTTGTTGGACACAACTGGCCGATTAATCCGAAAGTCGTATTCAACAATGTTAACATGCGATACCAAGAAGAAGATGAGTGTGTTCTACGATCAGTCAGCTTCGAAATACATCCGAAAGAAAAAGTATGGATTGTCGGCCGTACAGGAGCAGGTAATTAGCTACACTGTGATTAAGTTTAACTGTAATTATATATATATATATGACTGAGGCCATCTTTTAAAAATTGTTCGTTCGCTGTAACGCGGCCCAACATTTTTTTTCAGTGAGTATGTAGGTAGGTTTTTTTTGAAAGACGCCGGAAAACATTTACTAAATAATGAAAGGGTAAATCAGAGTTTTACTGGGCGGGTTTAAAAAGTTGAGTGGCCGTGATTTTTATGACTCGGTCGCATTACAGCAAACACACTTTTAAGGATGTCCTGATTAACTTTTTTCTCTAAAAGAACTCATCGATACATTCACTGAAAGCTGTACACGATGATTACGGATTACGGACAGGACAATTTATGTATAATCTTTTATAAAACAATGATTTACAAAACATATCCAGAATGGAATATAAGGTAAGAACGCCGCGACCGTGCTCCATTGGTTAGCGCGCTGGACTTATAACCCGGCGATCTGGGTTCAAATCCTGGTGGCTGCAGGTCATCCACCTCTATGAAAATTAAACAAAAATGTCGATTTTCCTCCATATGTGGAGAAGTTGCTGACACCTTGTGGAAGGGTAAGTTAGTACTGGTTAGTATACAATTCAGGAAAACTGGTTAGGTGAACCGGCCGCCGTATATAATTGAACAAGTGTTGAAAAACGGCGTTAAACTCGATGAAATAAAACAAAGTCAGAACACGGCGTATTTCTTTTCAGCGATAAGGAAAGAAAACTTCTACAATTGAAAACATGTGTAATTTCCTTTTTTTCTATGGAAATTTGAATCATTTATTGAATGTTTCTTTCAGGCAAAACATCACTTGCAGCGGCTTTATTACGTTTAGTTAAATTAGAATCGGGCTCCATATATGTGGACGGTGAAGACATATCTAAACTTAATCTTCGTTTTCTAAGATCCAAGATAGCTACTATCACACAGGAGCCCGTATTGTTTGCAGGATCATTGAGGTATGGTGATATTTAAATATACCACTGTATCTTAGACCTACATAATTGTACCACTGTAACTTTGACATATGTAAATGTACCAGTGTAACTTTGACTTATGTTAATGTACCAGTGTAACTTTGACCTATGTAATTGTACCAGTGTAACTTTGACCTGTGTAATTGTACCAGTGTAACTTTGACCTGTGTAATTGTACCAGTGTAATCTTGACCTGTGTAATTGTACCAGTGTAACTTTGACCTGTATGATTGTACCAGTGTAACTTTGACCTGTGTAATTGTACCAGTGTAACTTTGACCTGTGTAATTGTACCAGTGTAACTTTGACCTGTATGATTGTACCAGTGTACCTTTGACCTATGTAAATGTACCAGTGTAACTTTGACCTGTGTAAATGTACCAATGTAACTTTGACCTATGTAAATGTACCAGTGTAACTTGGACCTGTGTAATTGTACCACTGTAACTTTGACCTGTGTAATTGTACCACTGTAACTTTGACCTATGTAAATGTACCAGTGTAACTTTGACCGGTGTAATTGAAGTTACAGTGTTATTTTTATGATTTTTTTCTGAGAAAATGCCTCCTCCATGAGAAAACGTCTAATTACAAAAATTATATCATTAACATAAAAACTCAGGATGTGGATATAGAGAAAGGAGCAAACTAATGAATTATAATGCAGTCAAACCTGCGTTTGCGGTCATCTCCGAATAAGGGCCACCTGTCAATAAAAGCCACATTCTGTCTTTCCCAAGGGTGACCTTTGTACACAGGTTTGACTGTATTAATGCTAAACAGTTAAATTTGATTAATGAATATTATACAGTCGTTGATCACAAAAAAGTTTCTTTAATTACTCACCTTACATTTTCATTTGCAGATTCAACATCGACCCCTTTCGCTGTTACACTGATGAGGAAATATGGTCAGCATTAGAAAATGTTCACATTAAGGAGAAGGTTTGTTACCATACAACGCAACACATCAGGTGTAATTGAAGTAATATTCATTAAATAGTGCGAAATGTGTTTTTGTTTCTTCTTTTTGTGGGTAGTTTTCTATTTTGACATATTTTGACCTATTTTAACTACACTCCCTGTTTATCACACTTTTAGAAGTTTCGAAATAGTTGTCAATGGTTACTGTTTACTGCGTCTACATGAATTGTCGCATAAACATGTGTAATTTTCACAATAATTACGCTGTTTATAAAAATTTGCAAATGTACAAAAATATATACCGTGCAACCTCTCCAGAGCGGACCTCTCTTGAACGACATCCTCACCTTCAATAACCCACTGTACGATTTTACTATTAATATAACCTCTCTAGAGCAACAACCTCCCTCCAACAACATAATTTTGCTTCTCTCAAGGGTTTTGCTTTAGAGTGAACTGTATCCATGTGGGCGGGGTTTATGAAATATCATATCAAAATGTTGTAGATAAAACTGCTTGGCAAAGGTCTGGAAGCAGAGATAGAAGAAAATGGCACAAACTTCTCAGTGGGCGAACGTCAGCAGTTGTGTATGGCCAGAGCTGTACTTGAAAAATGCAAGGTGCGTTCATTATTCTTCTAATGATAAATTTAACGATAAATTTGAATGTACGTCAATTATAAATCTATAAGTTATTTATCATATAGAAATATCCACAAATCATCTTTAAAGATATTCAACTTTGAATAACAATGAACACAAATAAATATTTTTTTGAATATATATTTACATCACAAAAAAGCAACTATAAGTCTATATAATAATAAAAGAATTCATTAAGTATTCAATTTCCCTGGGCGGCATCATCTCTCCTCAATAGCCATACATGCATTAAGAACTATCCTTCTTCTAATTTTAGATTATTTTGCTTGATGAAGCCAGTGCCAGTATTGACTTGACTACTGATGCTTTGATACAAGACGCTATAAAAGAATGCTTTGCCAATTGCACCGTAATTACAATAGCACATAGACTGAATGCAATAGGGAACAGTGATAAAGTGATTGTTCTGGACTCTGGCCAGGTTGGTATTAACGTGCTTGTTTATGCTTAGGTTAACATTTTCAACTGCTCTTGAGTTATTTATAGTGGACAATTAAATATTAGACATAAAATATTGTCATTTTGATAGGTTTAACGTCGTACCAACATCAAGTGTCAAAAGATTACTTTTCTGTGTTTAAACGGGGGCGGGTCACCAAAGGTAAACACCCGGGTTTAATTGTCTATCTTCAATTTCCTGTCTCAAAAGCTTTCACTCACGTGACATTTTCTGCAGGGCCAATTAGTGAGGAACTAGTGAATACTAGTAACGCACATTAACAACTCGACCATGGAAGCCACGCGCTACTTATTCTGCCCTAATTAATACTTAACTTGAAATAATATTTGTTGCTTCAGGTGCGAGAAAGCGGATCTGTTGAGGAACTTTTATCTAGTCCAAATTCATATCTCAGGGCGTTGATACCCCAAAAGTGATGCATATTTGGCATAGCTATTCTGACTCGTGTAAAAGACTGAATTGATGTTCACACTAATAATATTTGTAACCGACATAATCGGCTCTCATACATTTTGTACAATTTTCATATTTTTATTGATGTTTACTGTAGAGTTTTATCATTTTATGCCCACGGAATTTTGCAATAATGTGGGTGTTAAGCAGTATATTTATGTAGAAACGCTTTATTATAGCTGAAAGAATAAAATAATCATGAACCAGTCTTCCTAATTTCTATTTCTGTTTAGGATTGGTGACATTACTGTTCTAAAAACGTGCAGTTATACAAGATAATGCAACTATGGTATGCCATGCTAAACATTCTCCGCACAATTGGACACCCCATTCAATTTTTGTATTGGTTCTAATATTGTTTCGCTTCAAATATATATGTTGTCAAACGGGCTGGAAGCATCGCTTTTGTTGGTTCGTTCATAGAAAGGCATTGAATTCCCGAATAAAACCTACCTACTGTTTCAAGAGGGCGGATCGATGGAAATCGAGGACACGAAGACCTCAGTAAATTTCGCACTGGCTACTTTTAATCTCAGTTTAGATAACGCTCGTTGAATGTATTATCGTACCGGTGACTAACGAGTAATTTCAGTAAGAAGAATCAGTTCTAAGGTCCGATCGGGCTTGAGTAGGAAGCAATTCTTGTGCAAACAAGGATTAGACGATGCCTTGTGTCTGATGTCCAGCGCTTGCCTATGCTTCACAGTGGTTTGACTTAGATTGAGGCATTTAAGGTACATGTATTTCTGTATATACCCGAGGCATGAGTGGAACTTGCAACTCTATACTATCTAATTTAACTACATAACTAAAGCATAGAAAGTTTTGTTAAAGGTTGCCTTTCGTATTTCAAGAACTTAAAACTGTTCATTGTGGAATAATAAACATTTTCGAGAGAGACAGTGTAGCGTATAAACTGGACGTAGTGGGGAAGATTTGTGGTTGTATGACTATAAACGCTTTGTAATATTCACATGAAATTTTGTAGTCCAAAATTCTGAACCACATTATGTTGAATAATTATAAGAATCACAAATTTCTTTAAACTCTATGTTGAATTCTTGCCTAATTGAAATTACAAAGTGAAGATATTACTTACCTAGCCGTGGAATAAGTAGATGACCAGAATTATTGATGTGTACTTCAGGATTGCTTTGCTTCTCCCAATTTGCTTCTCAACGTGTCGAGAACGAGTACCCGGAGTACTCTCTCGCTGGTGCCCACATCCGTTTCCAGCGGATTCGGCCCAATCACATCTATGAACCTCGTCGCTAATAATGATATGTATTTATTTCAGTAAAAAACATACATTTATATAAAAATAACAATATACAACCTGTTGCATATTAAATGAATTGTAACAAACAAAATTCGGCACGAGTCATGTAATGCACACCAAGACCAGGGATACCAAGAAAAAAGAGAAAAAATAACATTTAAAATTGATAGGACGTGAAAAAAATAGAAAATGGACAAATACTGTACAGTACAAATACAAAATATTTTAACCATACGTGTGTTTCACACGGCATGTTTTGTGTATTTCACGAGCATTCGGTACATTGGGGGTGTAATTCAAACTTTGTTACGTCAATATATATAATGACAGTTCAGTGTGAATATTTAGACGAGGTCTGAAGTGTAGGATACGTGTAGGATGAGCGTAGGAGGTACATATCTATGTAAGAGCTGACATCACATTACAGTCTTATTAACGACTGTATATCAGAATGACGATGTTTCCTGGCATTTTCGCTCATTATTTTATCGTTGGGGCATTAGCGGCTCAGATAAGTACGATTTATTCCTTATTTATTTATGTTACATGTGTGTGTTTGTTCGTTTGTTTGTTTGTTTTTATGTGAGATTGTCACTGGGGTTTAACGCCGTTTTTCAACCATTTTAGTTATATACGGCGACTGGTTCACTCAACCAGCTTTCCTGGACTGTATACTAACCAAATACTAACTTACCCTTCTACAAGAATTCAACAAATTCTCAACATATGGAGGAAAATCGACATTTTTGTCAAATTTTCATAGATGGGTATCACCTGCCGAGATCGGGAATATGTAATAATATGTGGTTTTGATTATAAACCACAAAACATTAAATCATCATCAACGGCCATCTCAATATTAAGACCTCTTCATTATAACGACCACATATTTTTCGGACCGCTTGTCAATGTTTCCTCACTTTTTAAATTTGATAATGAGACCGCATAAATAATAAGACTAATAATGATAATGAAGTGGCCCGAGGTTTAACTGCGCTTATTTCAGTCGTGTCTGAGATTGAATAGTGTTTCATTAATACTGGATCATGGAAAATTTATCATAAGAATTTTTTATCAACCTACAAATGTTATACGCTTTGCAAATATACGCTTTGAAATTACAACAGCGTATAGTTTCGTTTTCTTGAAAAGTTGTAGCGTTTGTTATCAAAATCTTATCATTTACATCACTTATCTGTAGCCATAATTGGGAATAACACATGAGTAATTCTGAAACAAGTGGGAAATTACGGAAATGTTGGTCTGTTTTAATCATGAAAAGGATTTAATCTCTTTCATAGGAAAGAATGTATACGATGCAACCTTTCCAGCCCTCTACAGCAACAACCTCCTTTCAACAACAGCGTGATTTTTCCACCGTGCGATGTAACTCTACCTCTCTTAAACAACAACATCTCAACAACAACATAATTTTGATTCTCCCAAAGGATGTTGCTTTGAAGAGGTTGCACTGTATTGAGATATTAGCAAAGTATAAGGACGAATCGTTGATATTTTGAAATATATATTTAAGGAAATAATAAAAAAGCACGTTGCTTTAAATTGGTATTCTGCCGAACTGATTATGTATATCAAATAAGTCGTTGTAGAATTTGTTTTATGTATGAAATTCATATCCATGTGTTTCAAATTTTAGCCCCAAAGGAAGTAAAAGCAACCGAAACCTCGTGCCTCGACCTGCATAGCACATGTAAATTGTTAGACCCGATTTTTTGTGATGGTGATTATTACGATTGGGCTATTGTGAATTGTCCAAGGACATGCAACTTGTGTGCACGTACGTTTTTACATTTTAACAACCCCTTTTTGTCCTTCAAACCAAAAAGTACACATTGAACGATAGTAGTATAGTATTGAGCGAGTCTAGGCCACCTGGCGGTGTTCGGATTTTCACTCACTTCGTTCGCTCAAATCCTCCTAGACTCGCTCAATACTATACTACTACGCTCAATACTATACTACTATCATTGTGTCAAATTGTACAATTACAAATTTATCAATTTTGGTGAACAATCTGTCAGTTGGCAAAATATGTGTACAATCTGCCACTTGGCAAAACGTGTACAGTCTGCCACTTGGCAAATTATAAAATTGTACAATGTACCTAATTGAAAATCTGTTCTTCAAAAATGAGATCCCAAAATCCCAAATTATTCAAAGACCTTATCGCTGAGATAGACATTGATGATATTGATGAGTATGATATAACCAAATATATAAATGTATTGAAGGACAAAATAGATATCGACAGATTCCCAATAAAAACAAAAATAACAATAACGAGCGAATTTTCAACCCCTATGTCATTTGATATAATAGAGAGTCACTACTCGCATCCTGTTCAAGTCATCCTATCACAAAATAATATATCCAAATTTTATGAAGATCTAATAGATAAATTTGAGGCTTGGATAGATAAATTTCAAGAACGAGGATCTGGATTTGTTTTTAGAAATATCAAAAGTACAAAACTCAAATTATACAAATACAGTATCCAGAAGGCTTCGTCTTATATCCCTCTTAAATTCAAATCAAGCAACATCATCAATATTAAAAATACAAATGATAACAAATGTTTTCTTTGGTCCATATTAGCAAAACTATATCCCGCTGATGATCACAAATACAGAGTGAGCAAATACAAAGATTATGAATACTGCATAGATATGACTGGCATTGAGTACCCCGTTAGAATCAAAAGTATCCCAAAAGTTGAGAAACAAAATAACTTAAGTATCAACGTATTTGCGTTAGAGAATCAAAAAAACAAACATTCGTTATATCCAGTATATATAAGTACAAGGACACAAGATCCAATAATAGACTTGTTGTATATTGAAGATAATGGTGAGGAGACACATTATTGTTTGATCAAAGATTTGGATAGTTTTAGATGTACCGACTCCAGACATAAATCGTTCACATGTAGAAATTGTCTCCAAGGATTCCAAAGATTAGAAACTTTAACAAAGCATAAAGAAATATGTTACGATAACGAATATTGTAGAACGATAATGCCAGATAAAAATATTCTTAAATTCAAAAATTATCATTTTAAAAATAAATTGCCATTTGTAATATATTGTGATTTTGAATCGAACAATATCCCAATAAAGTCATCTCAACCAAATCCTAATGAATCGTACACAAATCCAATATTCAAACAAGAAATAAATAGTTATGGCATATATGTCAAATCTGATTGTCCACAAATATACAAATCACAATACTTTTCGTATATTGGCAACGATGCGATAGAGAAATATATTGAAAAAATAATGAAGACATTCAAAGAAATAAATTATAATATATATCTCAACGAACATAAAAAGCCAAAATTAAATGCATTTGAAAGAAAAGAATTTCAAGAATCAACCAATTGTTATATATGTGGAGTTGAGTTTTCCGAAACGAAAATACGAGAACATTGTCACTATACTGGCAAATATCGAGGTGCAGCATGTCAGTCTTGTAATACCAAAGACGGCAAAGCAACCAAAATAATCCCTGTATTCTTTCACAATGGCTCCAATTATGATTTTCACTTTTTGATTGAAGAACTTGTGAAGTACGAAGATAAGTACAATAAAGTAACGTTACTTTCCAAAAATTCAGAAGAATATATCTCGATAGAATATGGGTCATATTATAAAAAGTTGAGATTTCTGGATTCTTACAGATTTATGTCTAAAGGTCTCTCAGACTTAGCAAAGTCGATGGATCGCTTCCCAATATTAGAAAGTGAATATCCAACATATGATTTATTAAAACAAAAAGGCTTCTATCCATATGAATATATAACGTCTATCAAAATATTAAAAGAACCAAAGTTGCCGCCAATAGAAAAGTTCTATTCAACACTAAGACAAGAGGGCATAAAAGATAAAGAATATGAACATGCACAAAATGTATGGAACACATTCAAATGTAAAACTTTGGGAGATTATCATGAGCTATATTTAAAGACTGATGTTCTCATACTGGCAGATGCCTTTGAGAATTTTAGGAACTTCTTTTTAAATAATCATCAAATAGATCCATGTTATTGTTACTCAGCTCCAGGACTTACGTGGCAATGTGGATTAAAATATACAAATATAGAACTAGAATTGTTAACAGATTATGATATGTTGCTAATGTTTGAGAAAGGCATACGTGGAGGGTTCTCAGGTGTCCTTGGTCCAAGACATGTCAAAGCATTTAACAAATATACTCCCAACTATTTGGATGATGGAGTTAGAATATTGGATGATAATGAAAAGCAAGAGGCGCTCAATATACTTAAAAATGGTGGAGATCTAAATAAGTTTCTTGAAGAAAAATATTTATTGTACTTAGATGCAAATAACTTGTACGGCTGGGCGATGTCCCAAAAATTGCCAACTAAAGATTTCAAATGGGAGTCTGATCCAAATTATTATTTGAAGATTCCAAAAGGCAGAGGATGTATACTAGAATGTGACTTAGAATATCCAAATACTTGCAGACGCAAAACATACAAATATCCATTGGCACCAGAAAAGTTGAAAGCAAATAAAGACGAAATGTCAGATTATCAATTAGAACTATTAGGAGATAGGCCCGTAAGCAATGAAGAAAAGCTGTTCTTGACATTATACGACAAAAAGAAATATATTGTTCACCATAGTATTTTAAAAGACTATATCAAGCTTGGAATGAAAGTTACTAAAGTATACAGAACGATATCTTTTGATGAATCAAATTGGTTGGCCAAATATATTAACTTTAATACTGAACAAAGAACAAAATCAAAATCTGCTTTTGAGAAAGACTTATGGAAACTTATGAACAATAGCTTCTATGGCAAGACATTAGAAAACATAAGAGGACGAAGTGAAATTATACTTTCAACAAATAGAGATATAGTACAAAAATATATAAATAAGCCAAATTTCAAAGACTCCATAATATTTAATGATAATCTAGTTGCTATAATTAACAATATCACATCTGTTAAATTCAACAAGCCAATATACTTAGGCATGTGCATATTAGATTATTCAAAGCAACTAATGTATGACTTTTATTATAATGTTATAAATAAGTTATGCCCCAAAAATAAACTTGTTGCAAGTGATACTGATTCTGTTTTCATATCAATTGAAACTAAAGATATTTACGAAGATATGAAACAAATACAAGATCATTTAGATACATCAGATTATCCAACTGATCATCCTTTGTATTCAGAAAAAAATAAAAAAGTGATTGGCAAATTTAAAGATGAGCTAAATGGCGAAATTATGAACGAAATAGTCTACTTGAGGAGCAAGGCGTATTCGTTCACATATGCCGGGCAACGAAGTCCCTCTCTAAAAGAAGAAAAGAAATTAAAAGGGATAAGCAAGGTGACAATTAACAAAAATATAAATTTTGATGATTATAAAGATTGTCTATTTGATAATAAAACTAAAATGAATACAATGTATACGTTGAACTCCAACAAACATAATATGTACATTAATGAAGTTAATAAAAAAAGTACAACACCATATGATGATAAGAGATATATATATGACAACGGAATAGATACTTCACCATATGGAGCGCTCGCTTCACTCGCTTAACTTCCATGTAACGAATCCAGTCAATGCCATGCCACCAACAATAAATACAATCTCTCTATTCTTCTGGTCTTCCGACGGAGTATAAAAATCACTCAATGTAGGTCTAGGTGGCAAATCTGGCAATTGTTTGCCTGTGATATAATAGTATTGTTTCATTGCTTCGTCGGCGTTATCAAATTCATTCATAGCATGATGTTCCTTTTTCAGTTGTTCATTAATAAAATCTAGTCTTTGTGTTCGTTTTTCGTTCCATTCAATCTGAGCTTCTTCTAATTGTTCCATTGCTTTATCATGTCGTTTTCTCTCTTCATCACTATTTCTACCCATATGCGAAAATAAATAATTGCTACCAGAAAAGGCCAATGCATTCACAACAGCCCCACCAACCATCATTGCTACTGCACTTGCCATTTTTATAGGCGAATAAAATGAACCTATTTTATTAAACACTTCGTGAACGATCTATTTTAAATATTTAGAGTGAAACTGCGACGTAAGGAGCTCCCTGCGGTCGGCTTCACTCGCTCATTTCATAATATCAGCTGGAATAATACCTTGTTTAACCAACATATCTTTTGTTGATATTGCGAGCATTATATCAGTAGTCAACATTCCAATATCCGCCATATTGAAATCTACCTTTGGTGGTGGTTTTCTAAATATTTTTCTGCTTAGTTCCGAATATCCAACTGTTAATATACTTAACACCGTCGAATGATATAACATGTTTACTATTTGTTTTCCGTCTATTTGTGAAGCCATTTTTTATATATTAAATTTAACTAAAATTCAAATGGATCGATATCTTTCTTTTCGTCCGGTCCCGGTTGTAGTTTTTCATCCGGCCCTGGTTGTTTTTGTTTAGACTTATATATATATATTCCCAATCCGACAACTCCAATTAGACACAAAGGCATATAATTTTTATAAACATTTATATATTTAACTTCATCTTTTGTTATTGGGGTCCCGGAGGGTTCCACCCCTTTTAATTTTATATTTTCTTTCTTCATCGATTCAATTTCTTTATTTTTTAATTCAGCTTTTAATTTTTTTGCTTCGGCACCTTTTCTACCAGCTAATACTCTCTTTGGATCTTTTTCAATCATCTTTTTTTATTGTAACATTTTCACTTTTCTCATCAGAGACGATATGTTTTGTTGTTGTTAGAATAGCTGTAAAAGGCGCAAGATACATTCCATATCTATAATACAATTCACAACATGTGCCGGTCAAAGCATGATTGATAAATGGATCTTCTTCCAAATCTTGTATTAGTTTTGGTGGATTGACAATATTGAAATATTTTGATACGCCCATAACGTACAAATTAATAAAAGAGTTTCCTAATGTCTTGGTCATACTAGCCCCCAATCTAGCTTCGTACCTGCGGTATAATTTATTCGTTTGTTCTGGTGTCATTGTATCAATATCTGACATTTGTAAGTCTTTGCCAAGATATTGTTTACTCCCCCCACCTGCAACAATAGCTGACAATCTCTCACGTTTTGTTTCAGTATTTTGATCACTACCTTTTTGTTCTTCTACGCATTCCTTAAGCAATTCTTCAGCATCCATTTTTATAGGTGTATTTTTAAGTATCAAGCGAGCGAAGCTATAGTATTACTAAAGCATTGCTTAAGCTAAGCTATAGCATTACTAAAGCATTGCTTAATCAACTACCCAATAATTGGTAGGTTGGTCAGTTTTCAAAATTAATTTAATATGTTTCTTTTTTTTCAATTCTTCTTTTATTCTTTGTCGTTCTTCCAACGTAGGAATAACATCATTCTCTCTTAAACAATTTTCAAAACTATCCCTGTCCTTGGTGTAGAACATACACAACCATTTTGTTTGTTCTCTTAAATCTTTCAAAACCGAATTGTATCTTTGTGATATAACCCAAACGGATTGTTCTGCGTGTCTACCAGAAAATGCCAACTCTGACAACATATCTTTTTTCTTTGTTAATTCTTTTGTAGCGCTACAATCATCAATAATATATAGAGTTGGATGACCTGCATATTTTTTAAAAAATATTTTTAGTAGTTCTTGTAATTTTTCTTCGCCCTTAATTATTGGATTAACAATTATAATATTCTTTGTTTTTGGGTTTTTAACATCACCAATCCACTCACGATTTTTGTAGGCCTTGTTCCATTGAATTGTTGGACAAAGTATAACAATATACACAAATACATTTCTATATTCACGTTCTAGCAAATCTAAAACAAATTCAGTTTTTCCGCAACCAGTTTGACCACATATAATTGCACAATGTGGATATTTTGGTAGTTCCATTTATAAAGTGAAAACGCTCGACTTGCTCGCTAATAACTAATTTCTTTAAATCTACCATCTTCAAAATTAATTTGTGCATCTTGTATAACAAATAGATAAACATTTATCATCTCATCATCTCCTGCTTCTTTTGCAATTTGTATTGTTATACCTTCTGATGCATTTTCAATTCGACGGCCTGAACCGTGTAGCGAATTATCATCCGTTGAACGCAAATCTAACCACAATGCATAATTGTCTGTTAGATATTTTTCTAATGTTGTATCGGTGAAATATAAATCTTTTATAACCATATTGGTTTCTTTATTTTGCTTTGAATTCAAAGCAAAAAATTTATTTATTTCATCCCACTGTTGATATGATTTCATTCCTTGACTGTATAGTTGATTTGGAACTCCCTCTATTGTCATTTCTACTTTTGTTATTTCTGGATTGTAATAAGTTTCTGTTGATGTTCTCTCCGGATCTTCAAACAACATTAGAATACCTTTCATACTTCTAGCAGGAACATTTAGATTAACATTCCATAGTGTATCAGATTTGTTTTTAGTTATTTTTCTATGTCTAAGTATTCTATCGTACAAAACAACCATTTTACCACCAACTTGTTGACTTATTTGTCTTGCGAATCCGTCATCAGAAACTGTATCAAATTCTAAGCAAATATTTTTGATTGAATAACTTGAAGCGGGATCTGTTGATTTAATTACTTTGTTATAATCATTGAATGTAAGTTCATATTCAAGTCTATCACCAAGACCAGCTTGATAAAACGGCATGTGAGTATTCAATAATTCAAAATCTAGTGGGATGCAAAACCTGTTTCCATATGCTTTTGCAATGGCTTGATCTTCTTTATCCACTGAAGCATCTTTGGCTCCAATTCTATGTTTCAACATATTGGTTTTGCCGATGCCTTGATAGGCCATATTTACACGTTCAGTTGGAGATCTCCACAAATCAATATAACAATGATAAATATCACTATCATCAATAGACATAACTTCATTTCCACTTATTCTAATTGTGGTCTTCTTAATTATAGCTCGTCCAATATTTTGAAATATAGTTGCATTCGCATCTTTAGAGTTTATTTCAATTTCAAATGCCAATCTAACTGTACCTGGAACAATAACATCATTGTTACTTAAATTAGGAAATCTCACTAACAATTGTTGATTTTGGTCAATAGTTGAAGGATTGTTGGTAATTACGACACTTTGACGAATACCTCTAACACCACGAGGTTCTCTTATTTTTCTGTATGGATTCAATTTGTTTCCGTAGGCCGACATTTTTTAAGGATAAAAAATGGCTAGAATGGATTTTGATAATCCTATATTTGACGAAGACGATTATGATGAATATTACGAGGATGATATTCAAGATTATTTGAAACCAGACGATGAATTTAATAGAACTATACAAAACCAAAGTGCTCATATTGAGGATTTGGATATTGGCGATGATACAAGAGCACAATTGAGAGTTGATCAGAAAAAATCTATAGTTAAAAGATATTATGAGATGATAAAAGAAAAGTATGGATTGGAACCATCAAGTATTGATATTACAAACTTTGAACTTGGACCAGATCATAAAACACTATTTTTGAAGGTTGAAGATAAAGAAATTAAAATTAATAAAGAACGAGGTGTTGGTTTTATAGGTTTGAATACTTTGGCACAAAGAATTGGCGAAGGTGGAACAAATGCAATTAGAGATATATTGAATTTGTCAGATTATAAATCTGCAACCAAACCATTATCAGCACAGGCCGTTGCAAGTTTACAAAATGCAGAAAATAGCATACCCAATGTTGATAATGTGGAAATGGCCGATTTATCCAATGCAGCCGAAACTGTAGTGAAAGAAATAGAACCAGTAGTTAACATAATGAGTCAAACCGATATGACAAAGAGAGAAATGGATGGTATCCTTAAAGCTATGACTAGCGTAAAAGAAGAGACTGCAAACGAATTGGCAAAATTAGCAGAAACAAATAAAGACTTGGCAAAAGAAAAAGAAAAATTAGAACAAGCTAAATCGGATAATGATGAATTTCAAATAGAGAGAATAAGTAGCAGAATAAGAGATTTAGAGCTTGAGAGAAGTTCAAGACTTGAAGTAATTGAAATTAATAGAGATAGATTGCGTACTCAAATTAATAGAATAAAAGAAACTATACGTAAAATATTAAAAGAAGATACAACATTGGCTGAACGAATTAAAACATTATTCAGAGAACAAGGGATTACAATTGTTAGTCTTTTAACTGCTTTTGGTATGAGTATTGGTGTTATTGTTGAAACTATTATTCCTACT